>VMDR010036532.1:0-10484 GCA_007922815.1 Macrotus californicus | reverse complement strand
CAGTGTCCACATTTAACATGAGTAGGTTCACAGCACTCAATATTATGGATCTCTTAATAACTAAAAATATCATGAAAAAAATCATTCAGGATCATTAACATTTGATCATCAAAATTCAGCCACAGACATGAAGTTCAGTTTTGCTGATGCGGGGCTTTAACCACATTTCATTTAGACTTGGGTTAGGAAGAGTGGTCTCATGCTGAAAGATACACAGAAGATGATAGCTCTTTTTATTTTTATTTTTAATGCCAAAGAACTGGGTGTCCCTTAGCACTGACTTTTTTATTGGCAAGTGGAAGGAAAGGTGGGAAAGCTCAGAGCTCTTACAGAACACAGATTTTTTGGATGCAGTGTTCTCGTAGTTCTGACTACATTTGTAAGGACGGATGGGAAAGCACCACAATGTCATATCTCTCTGGTGAAAGACTTTTTGTAGCCACTTTCAGCATGGACTGAAGTTCAAATTTACATCCTTCAACACCTGTTCATAAGTGTAGTAACCCATCTTTTTAAGGCTGCTGAGAAGGTATTTTACAATATAGAAAAGAGAGGATTCTGCTGAATTGATTCAATAAGCTTTCTTACAGAAGAATGAGGCACATTTAGTAATAGGTAGATGTGGACATTATTCATACTAACCTTGCACACTTAATACCATTAATTTGTCAAAAATAATAATATTAATTCATTCAAAAATGGGATTAAACCGGGCACCCCTTGCGGCCATAATCCATGACTGATGGCTCTGTGACATGGACGGCACAGCGCCTCCAGCAGAGTGAGCGGCGCACGTGTGGCAGATTGCAGTGACAAACCGTCTAGTCTCTCCTGTCTTCAGTGAAAGCATCTTTAAAAAAACATTGCTTATCTCTCTGCACTCCTTGAATGTTATATTTTAGCTGCCAAACAGACGATTTATATTTAATGCCACCAGGGCACAGCCACACAATTATTTTTCTAAATGGCATTTAATAGAAATCAGCAGGTAAGAAGAGTCCAGCCAGGCTTACAAAATGATGGTCGCTGCAGTTGACTTTATTTCTGGCCATGTAAATCAGGCATCATTAAATGTAGCCAACCAAAAATGGTGCAACATGGTGTCACTCTGAATTATGAAGGACACCCACCTGTTTTTTCTTATTTTCCTCTCTTATTTCTTTGCAATATATTAGCACACCATATCTACTTTTCCCCAGTCTTTTCTCTACTTTTATTTATTTACTCAGTGCCTACCATGAGTGATGATCTTGACTAGAACTGGGCATATGAAGATTAACAGGAAATGGCAATCTTTCCCATGGAGAGCTTTGCCTGTTGAGAGACATTGTGGTGCATAGAAAAGGGCATACAGCTGTACTGGAGCCTGGCAGCTCCAGCCTCTAGTTCTAGCTGGAATTACAATAACTAGCTGTGTGACCTTGGCCAAATTACTTAGCCTCCCTGAGCTTCTATTTCCTCTTCTGTAAAATGGATATAACTACCTAAATACTTACAACATTGTCATGAAAATAAACTGAAGAAAAGAACCATACATAAGACAATGAGTACAGTGCCTAGCAAATGGTTCTTTTAAAAATAAGAGCTAACATTGTGTGAAGATGAAGTCCTTTAGTTTTTTTTTTTTTGTCTGGGAAGCTCTTCTGCCCTTTAATTCTAAATGATAGCTTTGCTGGGTAGAGCTGTCTTGGTTGTAGGTCCCTACTTTTCATGACTGGAATAGTTTTTGTCAATCCCGACTAGCCTGCAAGTTTCTTTTGAGAAATGAGCTGACAGTCTTATGGGGACTCCTGCCTTTCTCCTGCTGCTTTTAAGATTCTGTTATCTTTAACCTTTGGCATTTTCATTATGATGTGTCTTGGAGTGGGCCTCTTTGCATCCATCTTGTTTGGGATTCCTTGTGCTTCCTGGACTTGCATGTCTATTTCCTTCACCAAATTAGGCAGTTTTCTTTCATTATTACTTCAAATAGGTTTCCAATCACCAAACCATTATTATATGAAATGTTAAAGGGAATTATTTAAGAAAAAGATCAAAACTATGAACAATAAAATGGCAATAAATGCATATCTGTCAATAAGTGAATCTAAAAAACAAACTAAGCAAACATGAAGAACAGACAGAATCATGGATATAGAGAGCATTTTGATGGTTGCCGGTTGGGAGGGGGATGTGGAAGAATGAGTGAAGAGGTGAAGAGATTAAGAAGTACAAATAAAAAAAAAAGAAGTACAAATAGTTATAGAATAGCCTTGGGGATATAAAGTACAGTATAGGAAATGGAGTAGCCAAGGAACTTATATGTATGACCCATGGACATGAACAATGATGTGGGGATTGCCTGAGGGAGTGGGGGGTACCTGTTGAAGGAGGCAAAGGGTGAAAAATTGGGACATATGTAATAGCATAATCAATAAATTATAATTTAAAAAATGATAGCTAACATTGCATTTATATAAGGTACCCAGCAAAACGCATGTGAAGTAGACACTCAATAAATATTCACTCGTTATTTAAACTGATAATTTTCTGGGCACTGGCCTTAGGGAGTGCTGAAGTGGAGTAGTATTACGGGAAATAATTTGGAATGGGAACAAATGCAAAAAGGTAGCTGAAGGTTGAAAAGACAGATTGTGGTCTCATTGTTAAGTCCTTGTTCTATCGGTCTAAGGGGTCTACGTGTTGCACAGAAGCAGTGGGGACCAGTTGGAGGTGTTTAAGACAAAGTCATAAATGAGCTCTGAGGTTTGGACCATGTGGGCAGCAGAGTGGAGGGTAGAGGGAAGGTAGGGGGCCTGGAGACAGGGAGACCCACAGGAACATGAATCTGATGGACTCCCTTAGACACACTGAAGACGTGGATGAGAGTTTGCACAATGCACATGAAGAAGAAAGGATACATATTCACAGAATGTTTTAGAAGTAGTAATGGGGGGGGAGGGGAGGCAGCCTACTGATTACTGTATATAGATTGTGGATCATGAAGAAGGCTCAAGAATAGCTCAGTTTCTAGACCAGAGATGAAAATTTCATTTCATTTCCAATGCCGAGAGGATTCCAAGTGGACAGCTGGTTTAGTGAGCTTGCTACGGACACAGGAAGAGCAGCAGCAGCAGCATGTTTGCCAGGTATTTGTCATCCTTTCCAGACTAAGTGAGTGGTTTGCCCTGTAATAGTCCTTTATCTTGGAAGTAAATTCATGTTATTATCTAATAATGATGTTTTTATTGGTCACCTTCAGCATGAATACTGAAGATCAGAAGATACCAGATAATACAGAACCAACACATAACCAGCTAAAAGCTGAGCTAGAAGATCAGCACCATGTGGTATATGACCAAAATTAGAAAATATACTATGGACAGAGGTAACAACTAAACTTTTTCAGACCATGTAAATGTCAGAAAACTTGGAGACAAGTCCAAATTCTTCCAGATATTTTCTTGAAAAATTGACTAAAATTCTCAAAGTACAGACTCATGCTCTTATACTCATCTCTTCACCTCGTGGGTGTGAGAGAGAGTCTTGCATAGGTTTCTGGGGAGAGCTGAATATACACAGTGGTCAGAAGAGATGGGATAGACCACAGTTTATTTGTCCTGTATACTTCGAGTCTGGGGGAGGAAGATGCCACATACCATGCAGAGCCATGAGGGGTTGCACTTGGGAGCAGAGAGAAGCAGCAGGGGCTGTGGGAGCCTGGCTTTGTAGTAACGAGTGAGATGACCACTGTTTCCCAGAGGAAGATGTGCCTGGGCGTGTTTGATAATTCCACAGGCTTGCAGAGGTGAAACTCATTGGGTTGAGGACCAGGCAGGGAGCAGCTGGTCTGACTGCTAAGGAACTATCTGTAGGGAGCCTTTTCCACTGGATGGAGCACATCTAGCAAGAGTGGAGGAACTGAGTTAGGACCTGAGGGCCCCCATGAACCTCCAAGATGCCAACACAGCACATGAAACTTTAGGCCTTCCAACACAGTTCTCCAATATGTTAGCCACCAGCCACGTGTGGCTATTGAACACCTGAAATGCGGCTAGTCTGCACTGAGATGTGCTGTAAGTAGAAAGTATATACTAGATTTTAAGTATTTAATACAAAAAAGTAAAAATCTTTATGTTACATGTTGGAATGATAATAGTTTGGATATATTTTGAGGTTAAGGATAATATACTTAAAATTAATCTTACCTGGGACTTCACCTTTTTCTTTTAATGTGACTATGAAAAACCTTAGTTATATATCTGGCTCACATGTGTCATTCACACTGTGCTTCTGTTGAGCAGCACTGGCCTAGACCTTCCTCTAGAAAATTGAGAAACTGAAAATACCTGGGAATTGTGGCGTGAAATCTTCGTAGTATGGAAAACGCTTACTTAACTGACCAAGAGATTCATTTTGGCTATTCTAGTTATCACTTCTCAACCTTCATTGACTAGCATTCTAAATTTGCTTAGCTCAAGTTCAGAAAAAGTTTCACTGTTGTGTTATTGAGCCTATTTATGGCAAAGCAACGAAAGAACAGTGCTGCCAGAGTTCTGCTGCTGGGGTGCATTTTGCCAGGGTTGCTCTAAAGCATCATACAAGATATGTTTCTAAGCCCCTACTACTGATTGTGCTGGGCCACAGTATTAACAAGCTTCAACTAAAACTATCCGCCAAGTAAAAAAAATATGCAACAACTGATCATCTTGTCCACAAAGTTGAAGCTAGGAGACCAGACATATCAGACAAAATAAATCAGAATTAGGACAATTTCATGTACTCCAGGGGAAAAAAAATGGAATGCTATCTTTGGAGACAAAGCCAGTGGTGTCCAAAAAGTGTTTTTCTTTTTTAATTGAAATGTGCTATTAGATTGTAATTTTGCAGTTTGCTGCTCAGGAATGAAAAGTCGGCAAGGGTTTGGTTTCACTATAAGCAAAGCAACAGTTTGCCGTCCAAGTATTAGAAAGAGCTGGTATGCACTAGCAATGAGCTAGAAAACTCGTCCAAAGTAAGAACAAAGGGACCCAGTTCGGGATATTGGCTCTTTATAGACCCTCCTACTTACAGTCAGGGTCCTCATACAGCTGAGCTCAGTGTGCTGGCTTCTCCCCAGTATGACCTCGGCACTTAGCCCACTTGACAGTCCCCATCTCAGAAAGCTTGGCTCTGCTCCTTTAGGTTTTGCCAAAGACAAAGAAATGCTCATTTCAATCTTATTAATAAATAATAATAACCACCAAATACTGCTGTGAATCAGGCATTGGGCTAGGAATTATATATGCATTAACTAGGCTTTAGAGCAGATCTTCAGAGTTGGTGAGGTTTAGCTCCCTGTTTTGCAGATGAGGAAAATGAAGCTCAGAGACATCCTTCAGAAGTGACTTTGGGTACAAATAATAGAATAGCTAACAACTGATGGCTTAAGCAAGTTGGAGTTTATTCGGCTCATACAACAAGACGTCAGGGGGAGGCAGTCTAGGGCTACTGTATGGGCTCAAAGATCTCAGAGACCCAGGCTACTTGTCTTTTCATTCTGCTATTCAGAGTGTGTGGGCTTTTTCTTGGATTTGTTGTTGCCACGTGGCTGCTAGACCTCTAGCAGGAGAAAAGAGGACAGAGGCCAAAAACCCTGCCAGCTAAGGCTGCCCTTAATTAAAAGTTTCTCAGAATCATAGCCAAGATCTCATTGGCCAGACATGTCTCATGGCTACCTCTATCTGCAGGGAAGAACAGGAAACAGTGTTATCTGAACCAAAAAAATAAATAAATAAACAAACAAAAAACCCAAAGCACAGGAGTCCTTTGACAAGGATAAGGGGAAAACGATTAGGCTAGTAGCTGCAATGTCTATCGTTCTGGAATTGGAGTCTAGGGTGATGTCACTTCAAAATCCATGCTCATGTCTTAAATGCTTTGCAGCCTCCTAAGGACACTCTTATTTATCATATATTCCCAGTGGCTGGCACATAGTAGGCACCAAGGATTGTTGATTTAAGGCACCAAGCTGAAATTTCCTCAAACAGAGGAGTATTGGTATCCCCCTATGTAAGTACCTTTCTTATAATTCCCAGTAGATGGTGTGGTGAATGCATCACAATTGGCTGCTGTTCAGTTGAACAATATTAAAATAGTCTCTGCTTAGGGAAATGAAAAAAAAAAAAGGCAGGAAGCTAAGTCTTGCTACTTTGCTAAGTGATGTTTTTAGAGGGCTTGGAGACCATCTGCATGAAAAGATTTTCCCAACAACTAGATACAGAAAACAATTCCAAAAGTACTCTTGTCTTTTCCTCTATCTAAGCCTTTGCTAATATGCTTTTAGTTCCCAAAGACCTGCCTCAAAGCCATTGCGTTTAAATAGCAAGTTATTGGGACTAAGTTTCATTTTTTGCTGAAATAATGTTTTTTTTCCTTAGGAGACATGGAATGCTAATAGTTGAAAGGAGGAATATTTTTTTCAGAGCTGACGAGATAGACCCTCATTGCTGAGCTCTGGAAGGAATGGGGGAAGCCATCGTAAATATGACTTTCTTCTAGGACAGTGACAAGTCCATCATAGGGAAACCTTATGAATTACTCACAGTTTCTGAGGCAGTCCCACTTTTAAATAATCTGTCCCTTGGCAGATCAAATATTTGTGTCTTGATCTTTCATGTTTGAAATATGAGCCGCTGGTGATCACTGGTAAAATTTTCTATTAAAATGGTCTGCATCTATTTAGGTTCGGCATCTATGAGGGGTTCATTCCCTCTTCTCTGTTCTTTTCTGTTGCTTTTCTTTGTAATAAGTTCCCAGGGGTGTAGCTTACATTTTCAGGGCAAGGCACTTTGTTCAGACCACAGTTTGGTGTGCTCTTGGGGGCCAGGCAGTTTCTTAAATTAGGAATCTTCTTGAGAATTGCTAATGATTAACAAATACACTAGAGCTATTGAGTTGGCCAAAAAGTTGTTTTTTTCTGGATGATGGCGCTAGCCGTGCTTAGTTGTTTCTAACTTTATCCAAAACACTTTTGTTAGACTGTATTGTGACAGCTGTCATATCAGTGTGCATTTAAAAGACTTATCACAATTGGTGAATTTTTGTGCAACTATTAAATATTGAAGATGGAAGAAAACGTGCAACATTTTTTGGTGCATTATGCTTTATTATTTCTAGAAAGGTAAAACAGCTGAAACGCAAAAAAATAAAAATAAAAATAAGATTTGTGCAGTGTATGGAGAAGGTGCTATGACTGATCAAATGTGTAAAAAGTGGTTTGTGAAGTTTCTTAGTACTATTGACATTTTGGCCAAATAATTCTTTGCTGTGTGATGCTGTCTTTATGCATTGAAAGATGTTTAGCAGCACCCCTGGCCTCTACCCACTAGAATCCGATAGCAGGAGATAGCTGATATACTCAAAATATCCAAATCAATAAATAATATTATTGGTGAAAATGAAAAATGTCTTTTATCTTGCAGGAACAAACTAAATGAAATTTTTTGTCAACCTAATACTTTATCTGAAATCATTGCACTTGGTTACAGATATGCTGACCAAATGGATGTAGTTATAACTTTTCCCTGAAACAAAATAAGCAAAAAAAAAAAAGGTTTACTTTTTAAGTTTTATTATATAAATAGCATACTTTTAATTCAACTCTATGGGCTGTTTGGCTATTGACTAGGAATATCACTGTCATTATAAGAATATAATTATTGTATTAACACGTGGCCACTGGTCAACTATAAATTTTTGATATTTGCTTCTAATTTCATCCAAAGTATGATATTTCATATTAAAATATGCCTGCATTGTCTTCACATAGAGCATGGAAATGGCATTTTACTCATTTTATGATAAGCTAAAAAGTTTTATTCCACAGTTTTGGGTGGGTTTTTTTTGTTTTGTTTTGTGTTTTGCCTCCCCACCCCCCCACCTTAAAACTCTGACATTTGGGAACTTTGACTAAAATGCATATTTTAAAAGATACTATAGTAGTATAGACTTTCTTTCCAAGGCTTTCTTTCCCATTTTAATTTGAAAATTACAATGGACAAGCCTAACAAAGGACAGTTAATTGGTGCTTTGCCTCATCTTCTGGCTTGTCAGTTCAAAATTTTCAGTGCGATAAATAGTAGTTTGGGGTGTTTCTTTTAGATGCCATCTGGCTGATGGGTTCTGGAGACTCTTTCTCTAGTCAGAACCACAGCATCTCAACACACCAGCATCCATAATCCTAAGGAGGACTCAAATGCAACCAGGCTGTGTGAAATGTTTTCATTTCCTATTGACTGGTTGTGTACTTCCCTTGTGTTAATCCCTTGTTAATGGACACTTTCTTCGAGCAGCTGAGATCGGAGTTGTGTTGTCCTTGTGATTCCAGCAGATTTTATTACTTGGATATCTTTGTTTTCATTATTTTGAGATTTTGGGATTTTGTCTGTTTCATTGATATTGATTCTCTCAGTTAGAGATGGCCAGGCCTCCCACTGTTTCTGTTTGTGTTTGATCTACAAGCAGTGGGAGGGAATCCTCAGGCTGCAAATGTTTTGGTTCTACGCTTCAACTGGGAAAGGCATGGAAGGAGCCATTAGCAGCTTTCTCAACTGAAAACAGATGAATGTGGCTTTATACCAAGGTGGGGGACTTGCATTTAGTCCTTTAAAGGATCTCAGGTGTTCTCAGGCACTCATTTTGGAGGGCAATATGGGGTTTTGAAGAGCTTGGCAACTACTTTTTGAGAAATCCAAAGTAAAATATGTTTCCTACCTTTAGTTATTAGCGCTGACTCTCTGTAGCTGTGTGACTTTGGGCAATTCATTTAACCTCTCCAGAGCTCATTTTCACTTTATTTTTATTTTTTTAAAGATTTTATTTATTTTAGAAAGAGGGGAAGGAGGGAGAGAGGGAAACATCAATGTGTGGTTGCCTCTCATGCACCCACTACTGAGAACCTGGTTTGCAACCCTGGCATGTGCCCTGACTGGGAATGAAACCGGCGACCTTTTGGCTCACAGGATGGTGACCAATCCACTGAGCCACACCAGCCTCGGCTCCTTACCCTTAAAATGATGATATAGACCTGGTGACCTTTAAATTCTCTCCCTCCTTGATTAACTGATGGAAAAGAAAGAATATTTCTGGAATTTACAGTCAAGATGGAAAAGTAGGTAAACATGTCTCACCTCTGCACACAACTATAGCAAAAAAAATACAGCTATACTATGAAACAAATATCGCCCAGAGTTGTCAGAAAATCGACCTGTGTGGGTGACTGACAACCAAGGATTTAAAGAAGCCACGTTCATCCAGACGGGCAGGAGGGGAGGAGGTCTGGAGGTCTGGAGAGGCAGAGAGGCGTGGAGACACATGGAGACTCAAAGTGGCACGGAGAGGCATGGAGATGTGAGCAGGCAGCCCCACATCCATGTGTGGTGGATGAAAAATGGGAAGGATACTTCAGGAGTGAGGGATCTCAGTCCAGACCAACCAGCCCAGGGTTCCAGGGCCAGGAAGATCAGTCTCCATAACTTCTGGCTGTAAAAACCAGTGGGGATTTGGGCAGTGGAAGAAATTATATCCTCTTAAAGGACTAGCAATGGAATTAGGACTCACGCAAACCCACCCCCTCTGGGATTCCACACCAGGGCAACAGCTGGAAGGGCACCAATGACATATGCAGAGAAAGTGCAGTGTGAGTGGGGAGGCAGCTTCCTCCTGGGAAAAACTCCAGAGGCCAAGTAGCAGCATTGCCCCTCTGTGAGCTTGCCCCAACACAGAGCAGCAGAGCGGTGATATGGGTTGCCCAGCCCTGGTGATCACCCAAGGCTGCACCCCATAAAACTTAACAGGTGCTCTATGACAGGGAGTCAAAGTAGCCCTACCTAATACACAGAAGCAAACACAAGGAGGCTGCCAAAATGAGGGCACAAAGAAATATGGTCCAAATGAAAGAACAGAACAAAACTCCAGAAAAAGAACTAAACAAAATGGAGATAAGCAATCTATCAACAGTTCAAACCACTGGTTATCAGGATGCTCCAGGAAACTCACTGGTTACTTCAACAACATAAAAAAGACCCAGGCAGAAATAAAGGTTGCATTAAGTGAAATAAAGAAAAATCTATAGGGAACCAACAGAATAAAGGATGAAGCCAAGAATCAAATCAACGATTTGGAACACAAGGAAGGAAAAAACATTCAATCTGAACAGCAGGAAGAAACAAGAATTCAAAAGAATGAGGATAGGCTTAGGAACCTCTGGGACATCTTTAAGTGTACTAACATCCAAATCATAGGAGTGCCAGAGGGAGAAGAGGAAGAACAAGAAATTGAAAACTTATTTGAATAAATAATGAAAGAAAACTTCCCTAATTTGGTGAAGGAAATAGACATAAAGTCCAGGAAGCACAGAGAGGACCACACCAAGACACATCATAACTAAAATGCCAAAGGTTAAAGACAAAGAGAGAATCTTAAAAGCAGCAAGAGAAAAACAGAGTTACCTACAAAGGAGTTCC
>VMDR010036531.1:0-10469 GCA_007922815.1 Macrotus californicus | reverse complement strand
GCCATCACCTGTACCTAGAACACTTTTCTGTCACAAGACTCATGCCCTTACTTCCTTTGGGCCTCTACTCAGATGTCACTTTCTCAATAAGGCCTACCCTGACCATCCTTTTTAAAACTGCAGTTCTCCACTAGCAATGCCCTTATCTATTTTTCTCACAGTGCTCCTCACCCTCTTACAGAATATGAAATTCATATTTTTATTATGTTTCTTATTGTCTGGTTTCCCATTCAATTGTAAGCTCTAGAAGGGGAGACATTTGTGTGTGTGTGTGTGTGTGTCCGTGTGTGCCCCAATGCATCCCTACCTAAAACAGTACCTGGGACATAGTAGGCTCTCTTAGTAAATGTTGAATGAATGAATGATGAACAGGTTTTTTACCTACATGATTGTCTGGTGGGACATTCTAAAGTTGTATGGAATGTGGTACAATTCTTTGCTGTGTGGAACTGTCTTGTGCAGCTGAGCATTCTTGGTCCATGCCCACTAAATGTCACCAGTGATGTCCAATTATTGTGACAATCAAAAATTCCCCCATAGGATGGGGGGCAGTGGTGGAGGGGTAAATACAAACAACTGTCATTGAACAACAATAAAATAATTTTTAAAAATTCCCCCATACACCCCGTGATTGTCTATCCCTGTACTGAGAACCACTGCTTGGATACAAACCTGCCTTTCCCCTGAGCACTTTGCTCCCCGTCAGCCCCCTCATACTCCTCTTACCAAGAGCCCAGGAGATGGAGATAGTTATCCTCTCTCTAATTGCCCTTTCCAGACATTTTCTTTTCCTCCATCTTAAACAACCTGCCTTTTAGAATTAAAATTTTTATTTAAAAATAATTTTAGACTTTTAAAAAGTTGTAAAGATAATACAAAGAATTCATGTATATCCATTACTCAGATTTCCCAAATATTAAGAAATTACACAACTGCAATTCAATTATCAAAATTAGGAAATTAACACTGGTACAATACTATTATTAATGAAAGTACAAAATTTATTCAGATTTCATCAGGTTTTTTTCCCCACTAATATCATATTTCTCTTCTAGTATCAAATTCAGGATCCCACATTGCATTTAGTTGTCATTTAGGGTATTCCAATCTGGGACAGTCATTTAGTCTTTTTTTGTCTTTCATGACTCTAATATTTTTGAAGAGCCCTGGCCAGTTATTTTATGGAATTTCAGCTTGTCTGATGTTTCCTTCTGATTATAGCAAAGTTATGGAATTTGGGCAAGAATGCCACAGAAGAGATGTGTCAGAAGTGCTTTGTATCAGGAGGTACTTGATATCAGCTTGTCCCAATAAGGTTTTCTTCACTTTGACTATTTGTTTAAGGTGGTGACTGCCAGATTGCTCCACTACAGTTACTCTTTTCTTTTATAATTAAAAAATAATTTTTGGATAAATACTTTAAGATTATGTAAATATCAACTACTTTTTAAAAAAAATCTCAGATCATCAGACCATACCATCTCCCACCCATCTGTGTTATAGTCAGGTACAGACAAACACATACCTACTCCTGTCATGCCTTATTCCTGGAAGAATTTAGCTACTAGCTTCCTGTCACTCTTTACAACACTACCCCAGTCCTACTTCTTGGTGGTTTTAATGTCCTCGTAGAGGACCCTTCCAGTGTTCTTGTCTCTTATTTCTATGATCCACACTCCTACAGTGCTCTTGCCTTTCAACCCCACCTCAGCCATGCACTCCGATAGCCATACCCTTCTTCCCAGTCTCTGTGATGGCATTGCTGCCATAATCTGTTTCAGCATCCTGCTGTCCACCCAGTACCTACTATCCCTCTAGTTCATTCCCTCTAGCACCCCAACTCCAGTAATCCTTCAACAGCACTGGGATGGAACGTTTTCACTACCCTTTCCTTCCTTCATGTTCTTGTGTCCTCCCTTTAATCAGCTTAGATTCTATGGTCCATCATTATAGTCATTCCCTTGCATACATCTGTAATGCAGGAGGTCGAGCCCAGGGATCTCCACTGCTTGTTTGGATAAACTGAAAACACCACAAGGAGGACTGGATGGAGCAGACACAGCCTTTATTACATCACAGGGAGCACTGACGGCAGCAAATGGGCAAAGCAGGACTGCACCTCCATGTGTTCGAGACTTGTTTTAAGGGGTTCCCGAAAAAGGGGCACGTGTCTCACATGTGACCCTAAACTACATTACCTCATTGTATATGTGCAAAGAGAAAAGGTCTAGAAGCAGTCACACAGGACAAGAAGCTACTCCCAAAAGGAGATAAAAAGGGAATTACAATCCATTTCCAAAACAATGCACACTCCTTCTGGCCAGGGGCACTCTGGCCAGCCTTCCATTATGGGGTTTGGAAGAACCATGACCAGCATGACCCCATACTGCACCCCAACATTGCTCCTCCACCTCACATTCTTCATGTTGCTTTGTTCTCATAGGGGAACTGTGTGGTGAGCACATTGGCACAGTGCATCCGTATGCCACAGCTACAGTAAAGGCTACAACCCAAGACCAACAATGCAAGACAAAACCCAAAGAGACCTAGGAGAAGGGAGTGCCACCAGGAACCTAGAGAATTCCAAGTTGTAAAGGGATCAGAGGCTACAGACAATATATGATTAATTTCAGCTTCTAGGGTGGTTGAGGCTTGGGATACATTGTGAGAATTACCAGGAATGTATACTCAATGCTCGGTGAGCAGAATGGCACAGGTGCCCCCCGGGGCGGCAGTGAGGAAGTCTAACGCCATTCTATTCTGCAGTACAACTTTCCTCATTGAGTCACCTCCTCAGCAACCAGGGCTGTAGAGCGTCTGCTGTGGTTGAGGGCTATTGCAGTGTGATCTGCTAGGGTCTTAACAGCTTCATGGGTTAGAATAGTACCTGCAGGGGGCACAAACATGGCTGGGGGTAGAACCACCAGTCAGAGCGCTTGACTCGATAGCATGCCTGAAATGAGTCCCAATTTCAAGGGATGCATGGAAAAGTATTTAACACTCACTTTGGGATGTATGGTTCTCCCCAGGTACAATGCCCAGTCCAATTAAATGGGAGGTAAGGCCAACCATATTGGCCACAAGCCCACAGGGCTCCCCATGGGATGAGATGGGCCTGTGCCTCCCTAGTAGACCATCCCCAGTGGTCTGTAGCAGTCATTACCATTATCTTCTTGTATAGGACTGCTGGCATCCACCCCATGAGCTCAACAGTGTCATTAACAGTGCCATTTCTACATTCAATACATATGGGCATGGATTGTTGCACCTCTACCTGTAATGTTGACAGCCACCCTACACCGTCCCAAACTGTACAAAAGCCAAGGCTTGGTGCAGTTGGCCTGTTCCCTCACGAGGGAAAACACCTTTTCATGCGTCTGCTCGAAAATGGGGTCAGGAGCCTTCCAGCCTTGCAGCCAGTCCCGAGGTATCTGGTTCACAGGGTGGATCCACCATGGTAGGCTGGTGAAGGCAGCAGTGGGAAGAAATTCAGTGCAGACCCAGCAATCAGAACAGTTGAAGGTGGCTGCTAGTCCACCAGCCCCCTGTAAAAAGGAGTTTCCAGAGCAGAGTCTAGGGCTGATAAGAAAGATGTTTAATAGGAACTGATAAATGTAGATCTTGGCAGTCTGGCAATACACATGCAACATTTGGTCTTTGATCAGTATGGTTACACTGACCGGTAGATGCCCTGGCCATTGGTTGATACCATGCCCTATCTGGCCCTAGGCTAAGGGCTTCCTGTGCTTGAAAAACCAAGGGAAGTGTGCATACCTGCCAAACTAGAGGCTATGTAAGTTCTCTTAGGAACTGAGGTTTTCTGTGGGTTGTAACAAATAAGGGTAAGGGGCCAAGAGATCATTATCACAGGTGTCAGCTGTAACCCCATGACAAGTCCCTCCCCCCAAGGAGCCACCAAGGAACAGCAGCGGGACTATACTTGCTCCTGCCAGGGCCAGATGAGGGTGCTTTTCCCTGGGGGTATATCTTGGGGTGCTGGCAAGAGCATGTTATTTTGTTCTCCCAGTCCAGGGCACAGCAGAGGCTCCTGTGTACTTAACTGCAGGTGGATAGGTGCTACCCAAGGTTTAGTCAGGAGGGTGACAGGAGATGCTTGTTCTGCCTGAAGCCATTTGTTCAAGGTTCTCAGGCAGGCAGACAGGCAGGTCATCTACCCCTGGAATGAGCTAGACTCAGTCTTCAGGGTGCCTTTCAAGAGGCCATTGTACCTTTCAGTGAGGCTGGCTCCAGTGGGGTTGTATGGCAGATGGACTCTCCAATCTATATTGAGGGCGTCTGCCCATTTGTGTACTTGATGACCTGTGAAATGGGTGCCTTGGTCGCTTTCCATGCCATCCAGGCTCCCATAGACAGCACAAAGCAGCTTTAGGCCTCAGATGGTGGCTCGCTGTGTGGCCCACTGGCATGGGTCTACTGTCAGCAAGCCAGTAGTCGTGTCCACACACGGCAAGGCACAGTGTGAGCTTCCAGACATTGGCAGGGGGCCGATGTAGTTGACCTGCCAGTGGGTCAGCAGGGTGTCTCCCTGTTGGAGGCCACTGTATTTTGGGGCAGCCAGTGAGGGTGCTTCTCTGCACAGATGGTGCATTGCTGACAGGCCGTGACTACACTGGAGTAACAGAGCAGTAGGCCCTAAGCTTTTACCATTTTTTATAAAGTATTCTGTCCCACATCATGCATTTCTTTTTATGGAGTCACAGGGCCGTGTCTTCTGCTGGAGCCTCTTCCAACTAGCGGATGTGTGCCAGGTCGTCGGCCTCAGCATTGCCAGGGCTGCGGAGAGGTTGGTGTCCATTGACACGATAAAGAGTTACTATTGTTTAAGACTATGTTCATAAAGTTTTTAAATAAGTGTTGGCCCCCACAAGGGTTCTTGAGCCATTTACTAATTATTTTGTTGTCAATGATGCAGCCACAAGGTCAGTCTTTTGTACACTGCCCAGCTGTCTGTGCAGATGGTCACTGGCCCAGGTTTTTGGGTTATGACTATTCAGATAGCTCTCAACTCAGCCCACTGACTACTTCGTCCTGAGCCATCTTCCATCCATATGCTGCCCATGCTGGGCTGGTAGGCCTCCACCCTCCAGCAGGGTGGCTGGCCATGGCAGGAGCCACCAGTGTACCAGGCATCTTCAGGCACAGGGGTTCATCCCTCTTTAATAGTAGGCCCAGGTGTGGGGAGAGGAGTAGGGACCTCCATGCCCACATATTGGTAAGTAACCGGGCCCAGGAGCTGCTGCAAGTTTTGGCTCAGAGGGTTCATCGCTAGTTTGCTTCTCTGTTGGAGATATGCACTCCACTCAGTCAGAGTGGCTGTCTGTGCTACTGAGCTCTTGGGTTGGTTTACAATGTCCTGTACCCACCCAGCGATGAGATAGATAGTATGTACTTGAACCTCAGCCGGTCTGGTAATGGCATCAGTAGCCAAGAGAGCCTGGTAAAGAGTGTTCACTTATTGCTCTATTGTGCTGTATCAAGCCTCCACCCACTTCCAGAGCTAGAACCAGAAGCCAATTGGCACCTTGGTATGCCCTTCCCATGGCCAGAGACCCCAAGTATAGCTATCAGGGGTGACGTGGACATCTACATCACATGCCTGAGATTGATCTATGACCCCCAGTGCTTGTATGCCCCTCATCGCTTGCTTGGCAGCCTTAAAGACCTGGTCATGCTTTTCCCCCCAGTCCCAGGTGGCTCCTTTGTGGGTGAGGTGATAAAGGGTACACTAGCTGAGCTAAGTGTGGTATGAAAACCTGCCAGTACCTCAACAACCCTAAAAAATCTTGTAATTGCTTCAGCTTCTGTGGGATGGGGATAGTCTGAATTTATCTATCACGACAGCAGGCATCACCTTTGTCTTACCTGACCAAACAACACCCAGGAATTGGACAGACAATCCAGGTCCCTGGATTTTGTTGGAATTGACTGCCTATCCTCGACCCTGGAGGTGAGCCAAGAGCTGAGGAGCAGCGCGCTCTATCTCTGTAGGAGAATCAGAGGTCAGCATGATATATTCAGTGTAAATGGTACAATTTCACAGAGGGCGGTACAGTGCATGCAGCTAAGTCTTCAGCCACAAGGCCATGGCAAACAGTAGGGCTGTGCGGGTAACCCTGTGGCAGAACAGTGAATGTTCACTGGCGGCCTTCCCAAGCGAAGGCGAACTGGTCCTGGCTTTCAGGATCAATATCGATAGACAAGAAGGCATTAGTTAAATCTAATACATAGTGGTATGTGCCCAGCTCATGGCTGAGCTGGTTTAGGAGGCTAGCTATGTTAGACATGGCTGCAAAGAGAGGGGTGATCACCTTATTTAGTTCTCTATGATCTACAGTCATGTGCCAATTTCCATCCAGCTTTTGAATAGGCCACACAGGTGAGTTGTAGGGGCTGTGGGCCTGTCTGATGATGTTCACCTTAGCCAATTCTTCTATGGTCTCCCCAATCTCCTTATGGCCTACCAGAAGGTGGTATTGTTTGATGGCTACTGTTCTACAGGGAATGGGAAGGCACACAGAGATGTCTGGCATGCCCCCTCAAAATGGCCTTCACAACCTGTATTTGGAAGCAAAACTCTCCCATGGTGGTCTGCAGGTGCATACCAGCTAGAATGTCAATTCCTAGGATATACTCAGGTATAGGGGAGATATCCACCTTATAGGGGCCTAGTGGTAAATACCCTATTCCAAGAGTCAGGATCACAGCTCACACCCAAATGGACTGTCCTCTGTAGCCATCAGTGGAAGTTATGGGCCCCCTAAGTCTCTCTGGGTTACCATAAATAAGAGAGCATTCTGCACCAGTATCAACTAAAGCCAACACTCTTTGTATGTTTTTTGGGGACCAGTAAATAGCAAGTTGTATGTGTGGCCTCCGATCCCCACTGGATCCCCATAAGCAGGTCCCTCGGCCATTGCCCTACACAAAGACCTCTCCCCATGGATCATCCTCCAGATGGGCTGGAGGCAACTCCACAAGCAGGGCAGCCATGAAGTCAGCCAAGCAGGGGGTCAGCACTGGGGGTGCTGATGGACCGTTCTGGTTGGTGGTGCCCATTCCAATGTTTGGACAGTAGATGTTATGGGCTGGAACTGTTCCTCAGGTTCCAGTTGCTGCCACAGACTTGCAAGTATGTGGTTAGGCTTCTTGTCTATTTAATTTTTATTTACCCCAGCCTTTATCAGATTATTCCATAGTTGTTTGCTGGTTATTTTCACTGGATTTTTCTGTTTACATTTCATAGTTTGAATTTTTTCCTTTTTGTGGTCCTTTTTTAAAATTAGTTTTATTCCTTTTTTTTTGTCTCAATGGTTCTACTTCCTCTAGGTTGGTGACTGTATGTACCACTTTGTACAAAATTGCCCACTTTGGTGGACGAAATGGGCATCAGGGTGCTGAAGTAAGCTGGGGGAGCTGTTTGCACCACCCCATTCCTCATTCCTATGGTAAATCTTTCCATTTCTGGCCCGTTGGAGTGTGGGTTATAGATGGCGTGTCGCATGCCTAGCTCCCAGATGAACTGCTGGAGTTCTAGAAGACTGATCCAGCATGGGTTAGACAAAGGTAGACCTCCCTCACTAGGCCATGGCGCCCTACAGCCAGCCATTAGCCACATAAGGAGGGTAATTGTGTGACTGGCTTGGGCTTTGGCCACATGAATTCTTTGTCTGAAAGAGGGGTGGGTAGTGACAGAAGACATATGTTTTAATTCATCCCCTATAAGCAGAATGCCATCAGCCCCGATATCCCACAGCCGCAATAACCACCTAGTGATGGATTCGGACCCTTTCTGCCTGAACTTAGCAGCCAGCACCTCTAGCTTGGCAGGGGTGTAGGGGCACACCATAGTGTGTGAGGTCTGCTGGGGAGGTGGCACTGGAGTGCCCTGTGGTGTCCATGGCTATTAGGTCTTAATCTTCTGAGTCATAATTGGACAAGCCATACGTTTTCCTTTTTCTACTTTTATTGCCTTCCTGTTCTCATCTATTCTGATCTCTTCATCTGAGTCACTTTCACTTACAGCCATAGGATCCCACTTGTGAGGATTCCAGTTAGACTGTGCCACAATCACCCATATATGAATGGGTGCTAGTCAGCGTCCCAGTATCCTGGCAAAGTGGCATGCTAGGTCCTGTTAATTGCTCACTGCTCTGTTCTAATTGTCTCCCTAGGGCATCCTTATTGTCTGTCATTAGGAGATGCGTATTCCTTTCTAGTTTCAGTTCCTCTTCTAAATGCACAGCACGTGCCTCTGCCCCTGTCTCTCAGTTACCCTCTGTTGCGCTGCCAACATTAACCACCCCACAGTGGCAGCAATGTGGTGGAGGTCTTTCTTTTTCCCTAGGGCACACTTCCCTCCCACATGCTGCAAGGCTTGTAGGAGGCCATTGGGAGTTTCAGGGGCGCCCCCCAATCCTGGGGCAGTCCCCATGTATTAAGGTTTGCCACCTCATACCACATAGAATATGCTGGCCAGCCTGGGATTCCTCCCAGTATCCCCCCACTTGGCATAACATCACCCATAGTCAACTAAACTTGTGGCATTTTCGGGGTATCCAACTCTTGCTGACTATGCCAATTGTAACTCAGGAGGTCGAGCCCGGGGATCTCGACTGCTCTCATTCAGATAAGCCAGAAAAACCACAAGCACTGGATGGAGCAGACATAGCCTTTGTTACTCACAGGGAGCACTGACAACAGCAGATTGGCGAAGCAGGACTGCACCTCCATGTGTTCGAGACTTGTTTTAAGGGGTCCCAGACAAAGGAAGCATGTGTCTTGTGCGTGAGTCTAAACTACATTACCTCAGTGTGTATGTGCAGAGGGAAAAGGCCAAGAAGCAGTCACACAGGACAAGAAGCCACTCCCAAAATGAGATAAAAAGGGAATTACAATCCATTTCCAAAACAATACACACTCCTTCTGGCCAGCCTTCCATTATGGGGCTTGAAAGAGCCACGTCCAGCACGACCCCACAACATCCTCACTTTCCTTGCCCTCTGTCACTTCAGCATACTTACAGGGCACATCCCCAGCCCTGGCTAAATCCAATTTCACCTGCTCCACTGTACTTCCCTAGGCCATTCACTCTCCCATCCTCCTAGATGAGTATTTCATATCTTTTCTTTCCTCAGATCTCCAGCACCTCTCTCCCATCCCACACTCAGAATGTCTACTTGACTGAAAAATGAAAAACATCAGAAGGAAACCTCCACAGATTCCCACCACCACATCCAACCACCAAACAGCATCTATACTCACACACTTTGACCTCTTTCCTGTTCTTATGGACAAACTGTCTGTGCTGTCCTCAGAATCTAGTCCTTCCATTTTGGCACTGGATCTTGTCCTCTCTTACCTACTTGAGACATGGCTCCCGCAGTTTTTTCCTCCCTTTCCTATATCAATATCCCCTCTCTACAAGATCATTCCCATTAGAACACAGACATTCTGTTATTGCTTCCAGCTTTTTGTTACAGTTTTACTGACATATTTTATGTACCATAAAATTCACCCCTTGAAAGGGTTTTTAGTATAGTCACAGAGTCGTGCAACCATCAATTTTGGAAGATTTTTATTCCCCCCCAAAAGAAGCTTCATACTTATTAGTAGTTACTCCCCATGATTCCCTCTCCCCAGCCCTAGGCAACCATTAATGTACTTTTGGTCTCTATTTATTGATTTGTCTAGTCTAGACATTTCAGATAAATGGGATTATATAATATATTGGTTATTATAAGTGGCTTCTTTCACTTAGCATAGTGGTTTTGAGGTTCATATTGTTGCACGTAGCACTCCCTTTTATTGCCAAATAATATTCCATTGTATGGGTATACCACATTTTCTTTATCCATTTGCCAGTTGCTGAGCATTTCAGTTGTTTTCATGTTTTGGCTGTTATAAATAATGTTACTCTGAACATTTCTGTACAAGTTTTTGCATGGATGTCTCTATGTTTTCTTTTCTCTTGGGTAAATACCTAGGAGTGGGATTGCTTGGTCATACAGCAACTCTGTTTAACTATGTGAGGAACTACCAATTTTTTGAAAAAGTGGCCGCACCATTTTAAATTCCCATGAGCAATGTATGAGGGTTCCAGTTTCTCCATAGCCTCATGAACACCTTTTATTGTTTGTCTTTTTTTAAAATACTCACCCAACGATATGCTTTATTGATTTTAGAGAGAAGGGAAGGGAGGGAGGGGAGAGAGAGAGAGAGAGAGAGAGAGGGAGAGAGAGAGAGAGAAACATATCAGTTGCCTCCCATAGGCACCCTGACCAGGGATCAAAGCCTTAACCTAGGTATATGCCCTGAAGGAATCAAACCCACAATCTTTTGGTGTATGGGACGATGCTCCAATCAACTGAGCCACCCAGCCAGGGCTTACTGTTTGTTTTTTTTATTATAGCCATCCTAATGAGTATGAAGTGGTATTTCATTGTGCTTTT
>VMDR010036530.1:0-10469 GCA_007922815.1 Macrotus californicus | reverse complement strand
TTATGCTACATACATGTGGTTAGACCTTCTGAAGTCATTGTATTCTGAGGGTGCCACATGATATAGGGGACTGGTCATAAAAGAATATTAAGCTAAACAACCAGACTGAAATATGTATAAAATTCAAAACACAATTGAAAGGAAACACATGACTACCAAATAGTCATTATCTTTAAGATGGGGAGGTGGCAGGTCATTTTTTAAGTGTTCTCTGTACTTTTTCACACTTTCTTTACTTTTTGTTCTATTTTTATTGAATGTATCGGGGTGACATTGGTTAATAAAAGTACATGGGTTTCAGGTGTACAGTTCTATCACACACCATCTGTACATTGTACTGTGTGCTTGGCAGCCCAAGCCAAGTCTCCTTCCACCACCATTTATCCCCCCTTTACCCTCTTTGTTCAATGCCTCCCACATTTTCTACAGTAAATGTCTTGCTTGTAAACTCAGGAACACGATGAATGTCATTTAAAGAAGAAAGCGAGTGTGTCCCATTCTGAGAAGGAAAGTCTCCGTGTGTTTGTATTGTCTCCACGCATCATGGTGTCATTCTGTCCCTGCACAGGTACTGATGGGCATGCCCTATGGAAGCATACCCAGGAAGACAGTGCCTCGGGCTGAGGAAGAAAAAGCCATGGATTTTTCCGTTCTCTGGGATTTTGAGGTACCATTGCCAATATTCCAATGCACTTTCATTTTGTGATTGGGAGGTTTAAAAAATTGCATGGGTACATGAGACAGGTTGCATTTAATTACTGAAAAGCCAGTGCTTTAATCAAATAGAATTCCAGCACTATGCAAAATGAGCCAGCCCACTCTGTCTTCTTCGGCCCCCTTCATAGGTGCCTCTCTCCAGGCACACACTCTGATGAATGTGAGTCCCCGCGAGAACACTGCCCCTCTCATTCTGTCAGTTCAGTGTAAGCTGACCTTCCAGCATGGTTTTTCCTCCCTGTACCCATATGAAGACCTCAAGTCTGTTGCTACTCCAGCCTTCCCTCAAGTGTCACATGGCACCCAAGTGAATGTCCTACTGCTCCGTAAATTCCAACGTCTATTTAAGCGAACCCACATCTCTTCCCCGTCTCCTTTATTGGAATCCACGTTCCTCCAATCATCCCAGTCTGAAACCTGAAAGTCATCCTACACTTCTCCCTCTTACCCACCCCACATCCAATCAATCACTAAGTCTGAGCCCATGTACTAAGTGTTTCTTGAATTGGACCCCTTGTCTCTATCCCCCCTCACCTCTCCTTTGAATAACACCCCCACTATACCTGGACTATTGTCAGAATCTTCCACCTCCGCTCTCTGCCTTGGCTTGGCTGCTACAAGCTCCATGCCCTCTGCTGCCAGAGCGATCTCTTCACAATGCAGACCTGACCCTGTCATCCCCTACCTCTGATATTCACTTATTCCCACTCCCAAATGGGATGAAATCCAGTGCTCTGAATTGGGTTTACAAAAGAACTATTCATGACCTGGCTGTTCCTTATGTCTTCAGTCCCTTGTCTATCTAAGACCTCACACTGTGCACCCCAGTGTTACCAAGTTTGGGGGAAGTCCCTGAATGCATCACACACCTTCGGTGCCTCCCTGCCTTCACTCAGGGTCCTATGTTCAGGGTAAAAATTTGAAGCTATTTGTGCATGTGCACAGAGACACACACACACACTCCTTATCCTTAGTTTTATCCCCAACATTGACAACTCTATCCTGCGTTTCTTTGTGCTCCATATAATGGAGAAATAGAGGAAAGACGGGGAGACGGGGAGACACAGAGAGACTTGGGAGCAACTGAAGGAAGTGAAGGGAAGAACAAGAGGGTCCAGAACTCTCCCTTCCTCCCCCAGACTCCCGCCAAACCCCTGAGAAAGAAATGCCGGGTAGAATGGAAGTGTCTGATGACCGCACCAAGCTCACAAACCCAGAGCGTTTGGATTTGCTGTCCCACAGGGCTACATTAAATACTCTGCTCTCTTCTACGGCTACTACAATGACCAGAGGACCATCGGGTGGCTGAGGTACAGATTGCCCATGGCTTACTTTATGGTGGGGGTCAGCGTGTTCGGCTATAGCCTGATGATTGTCATTAGATCGTAAGTATGATCACTTATTTACAGGCTTTTAATGTTGTTCGTGCAGACATCTATGTCCCACGGCCACTCTCTAACTACTCACCTTCTGGTGGGGGGACTGAGAGAGAAAACAACAAACAAATGCACCAATAAGCAAAGCAAATGCAGGTTGTCATATGTGGTATAAAAGACAAACAGGGTAAGGTGGGGAGTTCTGGGAAATGGGATAGAAACTCCTTTAGGGGAGCCTGAGAACTGCCAGCCATGCTAAAAGTCTGAGGCATTTTAGACACAAGAGGAGCATGTACAAAGGCCCTGAGGTAGGAAATATCCTAGTAAGTACCAACACTTGTCAAAAGGCCAGTGTGGCTTGAGGGGAAACATGGTACCAGGTAAGGTAAGGCTAGAGAGGCTTGCAAGACCTGTTTTGTCTTTCCCCAGAGTTCAGCTTTCTTGGAAAAGCTCTTCTGTTCCTCTCTAACTCTGCTTGCATGTGAGAACCCAGCCCAGCACCTATGGTGATGTAAACAACAAGCCTAAATGAACGCACGTGGCTCTGATTAACCATGGTATCCTCACTGGCCCCAGCTCTGCCTGTCTCAGTGGTCAGACATGGACTTCGTTCTTAATTGTGTCATAATTATGTCTGTGGTTCTTAATTCATGCTCTCTAAAGGAAAACTTGACCCATTCCATGAATTGCCTTCTTCTAAGTCAGGGGACCCCAACCAACAAAGGCTGGTGCGGGGGGAGGGGGGCGAGTGGCACAGTCTCCTGCACACACCTGACCACGAAGGCTCACCACCCTGTGGCGGGGCCACAAGGAGTCACTTCTCCCAGAAGAGCAGGGGTAGCTGCATCTGCAGGAGAGGAGCAGAGAACTCTCGAAGCCTGGTTAGAACCCCTGAAAGGGCCATGTGCGGGCCCAGAAGGGCTTTCTATTGCGTCACACCAGGGAAAATGCTGCTGTTCATGAGAACCTGCCCAGCCCACAACAGTGACCATGATGTGATATGTGGCTGCCCTGCTCCATCAAACAACAGGGAAAAAACCAAGGAGACACACTTGGTTTTATTCTTAGCCTCGTGTTGTTACGTTTTTCCCTGCTGTTATCCCAGATACATCTAAGGATATGGAACCAAAGACTTAGCTGACTAAGTCAGTCAGCCCCTGGAACACAAATCCCAAAAGCCAACATATAAGATAGAGTTAGAGAGGAACATGCTCCCTCCTCCCCCGCACCCCCGCCCACACACACACAGCGTCTGATAGAGCCTTGCTTGGAATTGTGGGATTCCCACAGAGCTGACCTCCAGAGAGGAAACTCCACGGAGAGGTTGAGGGTAGGTAGGACGAAACACGTGGGTAAACAGGCAGGTCCAAGGTGCTTTCAACCAAACTTAAGAAAAGTACCAACTATCTCAAGGCTTATTGGATTTTATACCAGAATACATTTTCTATCAAAGAAAATATATAAGTTGGAAGGTAATGTTCCTCTGTGAGGATAAAGAGTTCTCAAGCACTTGGAAGCAAGTCAAGCCCCAGGAGATCAGACATCAGGGTAGAAAACACGGTTAAGTGTCCCATATCCTGCAGGCTTGTTACACAAGTGACACCATGTGTGCTTGCAGGGGACTCTGAATTTGGGGAGGAAGTGCTCGGAATCAAATCTGTCTTGGCCTGTGTCCCTGCGTGGTTCATTCCCTTTGTTGGATGTCTGCTACCTGTGCCCAATATTGGCCCAGGCCTGGGTTCCCTCGGGCTGACGCAGCAAAAACAGGGCAGGCATCACAACAGTGTTGTGTGCCCTGCAGGATGGCCAGCAACAACCAGGGCAGCACGAGCGAGGGGGAGAGTGAAAACTTCACATTCAGCTTCAAGATGTTCACCAGCTGGGACTACCTGATCGGGAATTCAGAGACGGCCGACAACAAATACGTCTCCATCACCACCAGCTTCAAGGTAGCCAGCCGCCCAGGGCAGTTCCCACTTCCTGGGGGGACTCTGGGTGCCTCTGGTCATTGGGAGACTTCTCCCAGCTGAGTTATAGGAAGTAAGATTGCCGAATAATCTGTGGCAAGAGCTTTACTAGAAACAGGAGCCCGGCTTTTAAACCTTTAAGAAAAAAATGCTCACAGCTGGTACCCAACATCGGTTTCTTAATGTATCAGAGAATCACAGATGTTGGGATCTGGTCCTGCCTACTGCCTTGTGGAACTGTTTTCTGCTGAGGGACATGAAAGGATGCCTTTGGAGTAGATGTTCTCAACCTTTTATGCACGTTTTAATCACCTAAGAGGCTTTAGAAATCTTCTTGGTCCCACCCCCAGAAAACATGAGGCAATTGGACTTGGGCAGGGTCCTGGCACTGGATTTTTTTAAAAAGCTCCTCTCAAGTGATCAGAACTCCCAGAAAGAGTTGATAACCCTGGTTCAGGGATGTGGGAATGAAGGAATTAATCATGTGCTCAATTCCACACTTAATTATCTTATCACCTGGTTCACAGAGGAGACGTTAGACAAACCACACACCTCTCTCTATTAAACAAACCTGAAGGTAAGCAAATTAATGCAGGCAGAAGCTGTAACGCTGAAGCACTGCACATCTTGTTTTATTCTCCATGGCTGTAAAAACCATTCAGAGTTATTGATAGTTCAACATTTCTCCTGTCTGATCAGCCAGACTTGCCCCCAGACCCGGAAATGGTCAGATTTATAACACAACTGTGCTTGGTTTCCTTGTCTTTTTCCCTCTCCTCCCTCCCAGCCTTTCCTGGGAGAAGTGAGCTGCTGCCCCACTGACCGATATCTGCAGGTGGCAGGCACACCCACCAGGAGCAGGGCTTGGGCTCAGCAACTCACTTACCTGGGTTTCGTGAGACCGAGAGTCCTGTGAGCGTGGCAGTGGGTGGAGCAGGCAGCTGACCCAGTTCTCCCCACTTCTTCTCACAGCAATGGGGAGCCTCTGATGGGGCATCCAAGGACAGGGCAGGGGTCGATGAGGGCTTTGTCTCTTCCTCCAGGCCTATTGGAGAGAGACAAAAAAGGTCAATGCCTAGGAAGCACTTTGAACCTCTGGGAAGGAGAAGGCTTCTCCCCTGAGTCCATTCAAAACCAAGATAATACTCTGACACAACAGGGCACGTGTTTCGAGAACTGTGTTCATGTGTGTTAACTGCCCGATGAGTTAGTTACCCCCGACTGTGAACGCAGTCACTGTTAAGGAGCCGGTGCCATCTCCCACCATGCACTTCTGCACCCAGGAGACCTCGTTTCCCATCCTGGCCTAGCGTGCACTGATTGTGTCTGCATAGAGGTTCACTGATGCAGAAGGCAAGGTTAATAATTAAAAATCTATTGTATTCTTACACACTAGCAGCAAACAATTAGAAAATAATTTTGAACCCCATTTACAATAATATTACATAAACTGTAAAAAAATTCTAGGCATTGCCCTGGTCAGGTAGCTCGGTTGGTTAGAGCATCATCCCGATATACCAAGGTTGCAGGTTTGATCTCCCATCAGAGCACATACAGGAATCAACCAATGAATGCATAAATGAGTAGAACAATAAATCAATGCTCCCTTTCTCTCTTTCTCTCTCCTTCCCTCTCTCTCTCTAAAATCAATTTTTGAAAATTTTAATTTAAAAATTCCTGGTGATAGATTTAACCAAAAATATGAAGATTGCTACACCAAAAGTACAAAATGTTTCTGAAAAAAGATTTAAAAACTCTAAATAAATGGAGAGATATACCATGCTCATGGATTAAAACAGGGGTCACCAAACTACGGTCCAGCGTCCAAATCCAGTCTGCTGCCTATATTTGTAAATGAGACTTTATTGAAACAAAGCCATGCCCGTCTATTTACATCTGCACTATGGTTGCTTCGTGCTACAGTGGCATCGTTAACTAGCTGCGAGGGAGACCACAGGGCCTACGAAGCCAAAAAGGTATACCATCGAGCTGCTTATAGAAAAAGTTTGGCCGGAAGTTTTCTATAGAAAAACCAGCCTCTGGATTAGAAGGCTCAATAATTATAATAATCAATTTTAATCTATTTGATCTATAGCTTTAAAACTATCCCAGTTACTGAAATTTCTCTGACCCTTAGTATCTGTGATATAGATAATAATAGTAATCACTCTGTTTGGTATTAGTATTAAAAGGGGAAATGCATGGGCAGTGCTTGGCTCCACATCTGGTACACAGCGATTCCTTAATAAATCTAGGCTTTTGTCATTACGTGGACCAGAATAACAGTAACAACAAAATATGTTTTCTAAAAAGGAGGAGCTAGTTCTCCATAGGCAACAGTGCCTCCTATCGCCCCTCTGTATTACTTCATTTACGGAAATACAGAAAGTAGTCATCTCAGGAACCCAATCGTGGTTCCTGGTGCTTCCTGCCCTTACCTTATTCACATCTGGTTTTCACACATTAAGGAATCCATAGTGGATGAACAAGAGAGTAATAAAGAGGAAAATATCCACCTGACGAGATTCCTCCGGGTCCTGGCCAACTTTCTCATCATCTGCTGTTTGTGTGGGAGTGGGTACCTCATTTACTTTGTGGTGAAGCGATCCCAGGAATTCTCCAAAATGCAGAACGTCAGCTGGTATGAAAGGAATGAGGTAAGGAGGGCATCTCTGTGGAAGTGAATATCAGGGGAGAATACTGAAATCACACTGGTTCCTATACCATTCAGCCAGATTAGTGAAAGTCTGGATTACAGGATTTGTTTTAAACAGTGAAATTGTATCTCTTTCCAATCTAGTAGTATAAACATCTTGGACAAAGAGTCACTCATTTTTAGGCTTTTGTAGCAGATATAGCTGGTGTTAATTAGCATGTCAGCGAATACCAGTTATTAACAAGGTGACCCTTTCCTCACAGCTCTGCAGTGCCATATACCACAAATCAAGTGCTTATTAATGCATGGCTGTGATCTGGCTCCCTTCTCTACTCCACTGGTTTATTTGTCTATTCCTGCACTAATAGCACACTCATAAACAATGGCTTTATAGTGTGTGTTGATATCTGGCCGAGTGATTTTCTTATTGAGATCCACAATAAAACACATTAATATTTTATTGTGATCATGTTGAATCCATAAATCTCTTTTGGGAATTTGACATCTGTGGCAGTTGGCAAAATGGGTACAAATCCTGCCCACTCTTGTATGCACTTTTCTTTGCAATGTGATTTTCTAGCTCTTCCCATGAAGAGGTGGAATCTGTTTCCCCATACACTGAATCCAGCTGAGGTTAGCCATGTGACTTGCTTTAGCCAATGGGACAGTAGCTACCATGATATAAGCAGACTTGAAAAGTGCTTGTGTATTGGATCTTGCTCTCTGGGGAACCCTGAGACCTCCAGGACTTGAACAATTCCAGGCTAGCCTGCTGAGTGATGAGACACATGGCCTAGTTATCTCATCACCCCAGGTGACAGCCAGTCAACCCACAGACACGGGAATGAAGCCATCAACCATCAGTTGACCATATAGATTCATGAATGAGTCCAGGTGAGACTAGCAGAAGAACCACCTAGCCAAGCCCAGAAACAAATATTGACCCGCAGAATCATAAGATAAATTAAATAATAAGAAGGAAATCTGTCTACCCCCACACAGCCAGAAGAGATAGAAAGAGAAATACAAAACTGGTAGGACAGTGCTCGCTTCAGCAGCACATATACTGAATTTGGAACAATACAGAGATTATCATGGCCCCGGCGCAAGGATGAACCTGGTAGGACAAACGTAAAGCAAACATTAGATAGCTTTAAATCTAACATATCAGTCACTACAATAAATGTAAACGGATTAAAGTTACAGCTAAAGGCAATAATAATCAAATTGAATTTTTAAAAGGTACCTGCTGTTTACAACAAACTCTTCTAAAACATCAGGTCCCTAAGCTGTGTGGGAGTATAAAAGATGTCCAGCGTGGATTCTGTTCTTCAGCGGATTACAATTTCCTTAGCAAGCAGGCTTGACAAGAACAAGCCAAAGCACAAAGAGCAGTAGGCGGGAATAACATGATCGGAATTTTGTGGCAAAGGCAGGAATTAGGCTGAGCATTAGACAAATACAGAAAGAAAGGCAGTGGTGGGTAGAACTAAGCAGGTATGGAGATGATGAGAAGCCAAGCCAATGGTCAGTGGGAGAGTGAGGGAATCTGGCGTAGCCCAGAAGTACCGACCACAGTGCAATTTGGTCAGCAGCTTCGGACTTTACCCTCCACTGGGTGAGCAGTTCTAGAGGCAGAGAGAATATTCTGCTGGGGTCAGGTTCAGTTTTAGAGTCGGGACTCCCCCAACCTTGGAGACAAAATTGAGTGGTTACCACTCACCATTCATTATTTCTTCTGTTTCTCTCAACAAGAGCTGTCGTCACTGTTTTACATGTGAAGTAATAAGGAGCTCAGAGAAGTTGGGTAACTTTTCCTAGATTACAAAACCAGCAAGGAATAGAGCTGGGGCTCAAACCCAGAGCCCTGTGACTCCAAATGCCACACTCTCCACCATATCCCCCTGCTGATAAACCTATTAAACCCCTTGTGTGATCTGAGCTTCCTGTCTCCCCTGCCCTTAGATGACGGCTGCCACGGTGACTCTTACCTAGCTCACAGCTTTACAGAACACAAGGCACTGTCCCAGAGGCTGATCATTTACTTCGCAAAGAAAGTTTGCTATTTTATCAATACTAAGAACAACAATTGTAATAGCAACCAGTCACAGAGCAATTATGATGGGACATACACTGACTGCTCAGCGCATGTCGGTGTCTTTGCCAGGGTCACATAGCAAGTTGTGGAGACCCCAGGGCACCTCCAGAGACAGAGGAGAGGGCAACAAGGAGATAGAGGTACATGGCCCTGTGGGTGCAGAGATGGTGGCCAACCAAGTGCTATTGATGAACCAAGTAACCCAGGCTTTCTTGACCTCTCAGGTAGAAATCGTGATGTCTCTGCTTGGGATGTTCTGTCCCCCTCTGTTTGAAACGATCGCTGCCCTGGAGAATTACCATCCGCGCATTGGACTGAAGTGGCAGCTGGGACGCATCTTTGCACTCTTCCTGGGGAACCTCTACACGTTTCTCTTGGCCCTGATGGATGATGTCCACCTCAAGGTAAAGACCACAAACTCCCCCCAGTCTCTGGTGCCCACCAAATTTTCTTCCTAAAATATCATAATCTCCTAATGCCTATTTATATTAATTAAATACATTTTGGAAAGTCCAGAAAAGTTAAATGAAGAAGAAATATCCCCAAGATATGGCCCAAAGATGGCCATTGTTACCATTCTGCTGCAGTTCTTTGCTGTCTTTTTCTTAGATTGTCTTTTTTCACACCACACACACTTCCATTGGAACCCTTTGTACTTTATCTGCAGCCTTTCCCCTATTGTTTCGTAGCTGCCATAAGTGTTTACCAGCCAAGTAAGTGTCCACTAAGACCTTTCATCACTGCTCACCAGATGGTTGTGGAGCACATACTACGTTAGACCCTCGGGGTAGGTACAGCAGAGAGCTGAACTCAGCCCTGTTCCAAGGGTGTTCACACTCTGGGCCGGGACAGAGACTCATTCAGTACAGCATACTGCAGGATGTGCTTCAGTGGGGGCAAGCCCAGGGCAGCAGGGCGGTGCATAGGAGGGGCTCCAGAACCCCCTGAGGAATCTTAGCAGAGACTGGAAAAAGCTGAGGGGGCAGCTGGTGCAAACAGAGAACTGCAGGGTTGCTGAACAACAGAGCAGAGGGGAAGAAGTGAAAAACGAAAAGTGGGGAAGGCCCAGATGATGATGCTCCTCTTCCTCACCCCTCCCTCCTCATTATGGAGCTGCATGAACTTTTTCCTGAGATTAACAGGAAAGCTACTAGAAGGTTCTAAGCATGGAAGTGATTGGAGCTGGCCCTTGCCTACTGTTCCTTCCTCATCTCTGGCTTCCCTCCTACCCCAGTAGACTGGTCCGCCCTCCTAAGCCTCACATTTACCCCACAGGGCAAAATTCTCTTCTGCCTTTCTGTCCGCTCTTCTCCCCATGTTTGACTAACCCTCCCTGAGGTTTTGACTGAGGTGCCTCTTCCCCCAGAAAGTCTTCTGTGGACCACACTTGTCTGAAGTGAATTTCCTTGATCCCCAGAGAAAATTTCCCACTGGTCTTGTCACTCTACTCTGAAATTGTCTGTTCATCTCTGTCATCTACTAGAGTGTGAACTTTCTTTTTTTTTTTTTACTAATCTTTAATTTTTTTTTAAATATATTTTATTGATTATACTATTACAGTTGTCCCATCTCCTCCCCCCACCCCCCTCCCTGCACACCCCTTCCCCCCACACTCCCCCTCTTTAGTTCATGTCCATGGGTCATATATATGAGTT
>VMDR010036529.1:0-10426 GCA_007922815.1 Macrotus californicus | reverse complement strand
AAAGAAAGAACATATATCTAATGATATAAGAGGTCTGCATGGAAAAAGTCCAGCCATTGTTAATATAATGAGAATGGTTTGTGTGATATTGATGTAACCTGGCAGCCAAGGAGAGTGGACTGGAATGCACATGTGTGAACAATGATGACTTCACTGTACTAGTCAGTGAGGGTGGTAGACGCCACTGAGTGAGCATGTGTACTATGTGGCCATCGCATTCAAAATGAGCAAGTAGAGCAACGAATCTGCATCAGATTTTGCATTAAGTTTGAACATTCCTCCTCAAAAACTATTTGGATGATTCAGAAGGCCACAGCTATGGGCAACTGGTGATCGGCAACTTCATCACGACAATGTGCCAGCTCTTGTATCACATCTTGTGCAGTTTTTTGGTGAAACATCAAATCACCCAGGAGACTCAGCCCCCCTACAGCCAAGATTTGGTGCTCCGCAACTTCTGGCTTTTCCCAAAATTAAAATCACCTTTGAAAGGGAAGCGATTTTGGACCATCAATGAGATACAGGAAAATACAACAGGGTAATGGATAGCGATTAGGAGAACTATGCGAGTCCCAAGTGTCTACATTGAAAGGGACTGAGGTGTCATTGTCCTATGTACAATGTTTCTTGTATCTTGGATCTTCTTCAGTAATGGTCTGTATTTTTCACGTTACATGGCTGGATACCTTCTGGACAGACCTCATAGGACTGACCCTGTTCCACTGTAACTCCCAGTGATTTACCTGCCGAATTGGAGATTCTTATCCCCACAACCTCAGTCTCTGTTGGATGAGTGGTCCTAGCTCCCAGGTGGGAACTATTCTGCCATGAGTGCCACAGAACTGGGAGCTACAGCTAGCACCTGGCCTCGTTGGGCACTCCGTGCCAGTGAGCCAGCAGGCCATAAAAAAGGAGCTACTTTACTGGCAAGCATGATTAATAATGATTGCCTTAGGGAGGAGGGCTTCTGCTACAGAGAAGAGTAGTTCTAGAACCAGAGGATTTACTGGGGCTTCTCTTAGTCCTTCTGTGTTCAGTAATATCTCTTAAAGGGTAATTGTGTAAAAAATTACTTGATAATAAAAAAACAACTAAGGGCTGAAACCCCCCATGAATGGAAATCTGTGTCACTACACTAGGTAAGCAAACAAACCAGACCAAAATGTTGGTCAAAGGTAACGAAAATCTAAAATTCGTGATAAGGAAATGAATATCAGCTGCCTCGGCTATAGCTTGGTTTGCTAACCTTTAGATGTATGTGTAAGAGATTACCAATGACCATTACCTTGAAGCAGCGAGTTTGTGCGTCTCCTTCTGGGGAAAGTAAGAACTAATTCTCATACAGAGAGTAAAGTCGGGATATCAGATCCAAGTAGCCCCAGGGAGGCATCATGACAGACCTCTCCTCCCCTCTCGTTTTGCTGTCTGGAATGACAACTATCACGTAGCCAGCATGATGCCCACTCTCAGACTCTGTCCCAGTGCCTACCCGCATCAAGAGAAGAATCAAGGTTTTTCTGTGAAACCAGTCCGTACAGTGAGCCCTTATCAAGTGGAACTAGGGCTGCACTGAGATCAGGGGATGAGGCAGAGGGTGGAGTGATTTGGGAGCCACTTCTGATTCCAACATTGACTCTAGGACCAGCAAGAAGAGACTGCACACGCTGCTCTGAGAATGTAAATCGGCTAAAAGTCTAAAATGTTCTTGATGTGAAACATAGCTGAGGCTTGCTCATTTAGTTTTCTCCAAGAAATTTAGAGTCATTGAGGAGAAAAGAGACCTCATGTCAACTAGATCAGCTGCCTCAGAATCAGGATGTGGAAGGAAGAAAACGAGAAAACGTTTGCACATTGTGTTTGTGCTAAATAAAAACTCAGACACTTTCTTGTATGTGTGCATATGCACACCGTACCTACAGAACTGTACAGGGTAAAAGTAGGAAGACTTCAACTCTATCTGTCAGAAGAACCCAGAAAAGCGAGGTGGGGAGATTCCAAGACAAATACAAATGCATATCAGTTTGTATAAATCTGAATTAAAGCAGAGGAGGAAAGGAAGACAAGAACTTTGTTTACCAGTGGAATCTCTACACTGAGAGCCCCTGGACTGAGGTTCAGGAGGCCATGGAAAGGGCTGTACTTGGGACTCAGAAAGTAAAGACAATGAACCCAAAGAGACAAGAGGAATCCAGTCTATGTGACAAGTCAAGATTCAATAACTTAAGTTGGGGATCCATAAAGGATTTCCCTGCCCAGTATCCCCACAGTTTCTGCTCATGCAGTGAACTGATTTTATATTCAAAATATACAAGTGTGTGATGAGCTATAGGAGAACTCAATAAATATTTATGGAATTAAAAGTAGTTGTTGCCCAAATTCTAGGGCAATACTGGAAAATCCCTCTAAACTTCTAAATGTACAAACAAATAATTTTATCTGACCATTAGTTTCTAGTAAGACCTTTTTATTTTTATCATTCCTGGTCATTGTAAAACTCATTTTTTGGAAGAGATGACTTAAATTGTATATTAATGGTATATTATGGTTCTCAGGGGAAACAGAACCAATAGGTGCGTGCGTGTGTGTGAGAGAGGGATTTTAAGGAATTGAAAGAATTGAAATTGGCTCACGTGACTGTCGAGGTACAGGCCCAGATTTTGCAGGGTAGGCTGCGAGGTTGTAGACTCAGAGATGAGTAGCAAACTGAGTCCAAAGGCTGCCTGCAGGCAGTTCTTCATCAGAGGACATGGTCTTTATCCAATCAGGGCTTCTACTGACGGGATGAGGCCCACATTTTGGAGAGTAACCTACTTTCCCCAAAGTCTACTGATATAAATGTTAACCTCAACTAATAAATATCTTCACAGAAACATCTAGAATAATATCTGACCAAATATCTGGCTACTATCGTTAAGCCAAGTGGACACATAAAATGAACCATCATAAGTGGCAAGTGAATATTCAAGCATATCTAATTGGTTTATACAATTGTTTCTTTGCATTGAGGCAATAAGTGTACTTGTTGAATTTGCAACACAAGTGCTTTGACTTGGTTGTTAAAAGAAAAAGGAAGGGATTTGTTCTCTGTGAACTCAAAAACAGCATCTGGACCTAAGTGTGGTCAGTTAACACCCTAAAGTTTTATGGTGTGTTGGGTTATGGTACAGTAAGTAATTCATCTTGGTTTCCCTGGGACTTTCTTGGTTTTAGTATTAAAAATCCCATTTTCTTAGAGATTTTTCAGTCCCAGCAAATCGGGGTACCAGTCACCATGAGACAGGATAGTAAGAAACTAGGAAAATTCCTTGGCAAGCAGAGCAGAAAAACTGAGACAGATAGCTGGACACAATGGCAGAGCAATTTCCAGGCAGATACAGAAGGTCACCTCCTAGAGGTAACATCTAGGCCTCAGTTGTGTTTCAGCTCCAGGCCCAGAAAAGCAACCAAACCAGGTGGGTAAAGCCAGAACCAGCTGCAGTGACTAAAGACCCCCTCCCCTGCCACTGACCAATCAGTGAAGACCAAAACCCTAAAAGGACACACCTGGAGAACTGATGAACATTCTGCTGAAACCCTCCCCTGAGAAGTCCCCTAATAGTCCTGCCTACAAGAAAGAGATGAAAGCCTCAAGACAAAGGACCCAGCTGGAGAGCTCTCCCTCTGGGGAGCAGCCCTGGCCATTCCCTTTCCCTTCTTCCTCCACACCTTTCCCCACAGGTACGTGTCTCCTAAACTCTGAGGCAATGAGTAGCTGACAGCTTGTCCCAAGCTAATCCCCTGATCCTGTCCCCAAAGCCCCCTTTTCTCTGACTTCCCAGTGAGCTAAGGCAGCCCAGTTAGCTAAGGCTAACCTCTCCTGTTGCTTCTTCTATGCTAAGCTCTCCCTTGTTTTGCCATCCCCAGCTTTAATAAAGGTACCCTCATAGTTACCTGGACTCATATTGCGAAATCTTTCCTACATAAAGTCAAAAACCCACTCACTACCAGCTGGCCCAAGGTAAACCCAGGTCCAAGGCCCCCTGTCTGGTGGCAATCATAATATGCTGTGCTAAAACCCTCCTTCCTTTTGAGAAGAACAAGGATTTAGGGCTGGCTTGTGCTGGCAATAAAATGATTTATGTTTGAACAAGTGTGAATCACTTTATGATGCTTCCTGCCTCTCCCTAGGGAGGAATTCTAAAACAAAAAAAAACGGGGCATTGTCCCTGGGTGACATTATCATTTGCTGTGGTTAATCGAAGACTTCAACAAGAACAGTGTTGACAATCTCCCACCCACGATAAGGGTTAACCTCACTGCTTGCATCTGCGTCCTCCAAGAACCAAAGTCGGGGCCTCTCTAAGGAGGTGGCTGCCCTGGCTGTGGGCATCGGCCAGGCCTGTGATTGGTTCTGCCCTCCTCTGGGTCATAGGAACACCCTTGGTGGCAACACAGGAGCAGGTCTATCAAGAGGCTAGAGCCCTCCTACATAGCCACAGTACTCCACTGTGGGAAAGATACACCTCTGCCACTCATATATGGCATCCATTTGCTTCCTGGATCCTAAAAAATTATTGGGGCTACAGTGTAGAGCCACAGAACCCTTGAGTTTTGGGCAGATGTTTGAGAGATGAGAGGATGCTGATGCCTCAACAACCTCCTGCCTCTAAGAAGCTCCCTTTCACGTACTTGACTTTCTGAGCACCCACACTGGGTTTTGTTTAATGAAAATATTCTTTTCTATTGTTAAAATGTTTGAAAAGAACACAAATATAGTATACAAGATATTTATAACAGTTATCTACATAAATATAATTAAGAATAATTTAAACCACTTGAATGTTCAAATGATCTCACTATGCAATATCTGCAACCACATAAATATTTGTCTTTTCCTTTCATTTCCAAATATGCCATTCCTGCCCCTCCCTTTTGTAAATTTAAAGGCTAAGAAAGTTGCCTGGTTATGTTCAAATTCTAGCTGTGAGGTTTTCCAGCTTTGTGACTGTGACAAGTCACAAACAGCTACTTAAGTCTCTGTCTCTGTATGTATAACATGAGTATAATGACCTCTTGGATCTGTCAGGATCAGATGAAATAATATATATAAAGTTCCTGGCATGTAGTTGGTTAATACATCGTAGCTACTATTCTAATAAATTGACCACCAAGCCTCACAATCGAGCCTCTGTGTAACTCTCCATTCTAATCTCTCACCATCCTTTCACAGTTCACCTACTCTGACTTGAACAACCCTTCAAGTCCTGGCGGAGGCTTAGATCACTTCCAGTGTAAAGAAATAAGGAGTGTTTTTGAGGCATTATTGTGAGTTAGGCAACGGGTGGCAGAGGATGCTCAATGGGTGAACTTATAATTCTATCCTGCCCCCAAATCACTGGGTATGTTTTAGATATTCTCATCTGCCTGTGGTCCTATTTCTCTTCTTCACCCTGCTAATTACCTGTGTTCCCCCAAAGTTCAGTTGAGGTGTCACCTCCCCAGGAATTGCCTCCTCCCTTCTAGATTAGAGACCCCTCCTCTGTATTCTACCATGGAACCCATGAGGAAGCATTGCCAATGTATACTGTAACATTTACCCCTCACAAGGCTATTGCAGCCAACACATTTCACGGTGCCAGTTCTAAGAGGAACTCTCTTTACTCACAGCCCCCGGATGGCCAAGTCTGGCACAGTGTGACCCTCCTCCCCACCTCATCTTCCTTCTCTCCACGGACACTGGAATATTTATGAGTACCTGACCCAAAGTCTTTGCTGTAAACTATAAACTATGACCTGTCATATGGCAGTGGTCTCAGTCCCATTTGTCACCACTGGAACTATAAGACATATGCACATGCTGGGCTTCCCATCCTCAAAGATTCTGATTCAGTAGATTCTGTTGGAAATCTGAATGGAGGACATCGAACACATTGTGTAATGGGCAGTGGAATGGAGAGTGACAGAAGCTCATGGGATGGAAGGGGGGCTATGGGAAGTCAAAGGGATGCGTGATCTGAAGTTAGCAGGGAGCAGAGCAAATGTGGATCGTGAAGAAGTTAGTCATTAGAGAGAGAACGAAGCTGATGTGTACAGAGAAGCTGACAGCATGACAGCGAGAGACAAAGACGGAGATAGAGTGTCACGAAGGAAAATAGAGGTACACAGAAAGATAGAGCAGAGAGAGAGACTGAGAGACATAAACAGGCAGAGAGAGAGAGAGAGAGAGACTGAGACGTAAACAGGCAGAGAGAGAGAGAGGGACCTCTTTCAGAACTAGTCCATCAGCTTAGTCCCCCAAACTAAAAACATCCAGTCTTGTCAGTTTCACCTAAAAAAAAAAGCCTTTGAAATGTGGCTCTTTTTTTCTCCGATCCTGCTATCAGTGACTTTGTTTCGACCTTCGTCAATACTTACTGAGACTATGGCAAAAACCTCACATCTGGCCCCTCTCCCTCTCAAATCTTCCTGCCCCAGTCTATCCACCAAACTGCTGCCGTTGGTACCTCATCCTTTGTTTTATGAAAGGACAGGCCTTGCTGATCTGGCACAACCTGCCGCCTCATTGCCACACCTCCCTTCCTCTCTGTCTCATGCTCCTGCCACAGCAGGTAGGGCCCTTTTGTCAGCCTTCTCTTTTGTTTTAGGCAATTTCCTACTCAGCCTTCAACACCTAGCTCAAAAATCATCTCAGTGATACCTTTTCACCTCCTTCAGGCAGTGTTAGCTTATTTCCAAGCTCCTGCCTTCCCTATAGACCCTGAGGTCCTCAACGAGAAGGACTCTTTTCTATTTATCTCTGAATTCCCAAGGCCCTGGATTCACTGACTGAATTGGGGGAACTGCAGATAAAGAAGGAGCAATCATTTGAGAGCCCGGGCATACTGGATGGGCAGACCAGCCCTGTGTAGGGTTCTGTACCCCCAGACTCGGCTCCTGGATTGTCAGTTTCATGTCCTTGGTCACATTTATATTCATAGATCCTCTGGAGGCTCCAAGCAGACTTTTCCCAAAGCTCCATGAAAACCTCACCAGGGGCTTCTGGGGCTGACAGTTCTGAGATGCAGAAAAAGCAGATGGGTTCCAGCAGCCATTTGTCCCTGTGGGTAGTTGGACTGCCCAGATGTACACAGGAACAATTAGCTTCCTTTTTACTTTGAATCCTAAGAAAATGTCTCAATAAGAATAACTCAATCTTGAAAAGGAAAAAGATGGAAACGTGAATCAACTCATTTCCATCACCTGAACCACTTAACGCCTCCATCAAAGTTTGGGGAGGAAATCTGAGTTCAATCAATCCTGAAATAATCATTCTGATGCAGAGATGCACATGCAAAGAGCAATTTATGACCAGCTTTTATTTTGCATATTTCGTTCACTTAGACAGTGATGACAAATGGAACAAGATTTTTGCTCACTAGAGGAAACTCATAGCATGTCTTCGGGCAATTAACTTAGAAATCTCTAGAGGATAAGCATGAATCAGAGGCCTATTGAACGTCAAATTGAAGACTTTCACAAATCCTGATCACTTCCATTGGCTGAAACAATACTTTCAAATCTTGAATTATGTGCTAATAGTTTCATTTTGGTCATGACTCCCACTTGAGTCACTTGGTATTAGACAGAAAATGAGTAGGTAAGGGCAGATCTCTGCCAACTAAAAGGAAAGAGGCTAGTCTGGGCAGAGCATTTGGTAGGATGCATATTTGATAGTAAGCCAACTTTAAAAAAAAAATCTTCATTCTTGTAAGGTAGCACATGAGCTCTCCACACAGGTGAGGAGATTCCAGAGGTACATACTGGAATCTGGAGTGGACTGTGCAATTCATTTAATAATCTACATCACTGTGAACTTGTGATTAATCATAGCGATGAACAGGAACATGCTGGGAGAGGTCAGTTTCATTCGATAAGAATGGAACGTGTGGTCTAGCTGGGAATGCGCTGACATTCACTATATTCAGGAAAATTCTACACAGCCTCTCCCTCTGGAGAGGATTCCTGGAAAAGAAAAGGCTCCCTGTGAGGCCATGACAATGAGAACATCCTCAAAGCTCTGGCTTTTGATGTAGTCCAGAATCACAGGGATCCTAACAATATCGGATGCTGCTCTTTTTTGGTCCTGCAAGGGCAAACATCTCTCCATCCACGCCTGGGGGGTTTCCTGTGTTTGTTCAAATCATGTTGGAAGCAGAATGCCTAGTTAGTAATCAAGCACCAGTTGGAGCTGTTTCCTACCAAACGTATGGTTTTAATTTTGAAGCTCCCTGTTCCATTGTTCTTTAGCATTGTGTCGGGCTTATAGCCCAGCTAACTGCGTCTCCCAATTTGGCCTGGGAAACCAAGCACAGATCTGGCATAGACTTCAAGCAGACTAGAACCACATTTTGTTGGTTTTTGTTGCTGCCGTTATTTGTTTTTGAAAGACAGGAGGACAGAAAAAAGCAGCAGTGGGAATAGTATTTGAAATTTGCTTTTGGAGTTTGGGGGAAATAGGCACTTATCACTTTAAAAGACATTTCCTTCAATAATGTGAAAGAACTTCTCATTGTTTCTACTTGGTTCTTGAAATTGAGATGTTTAGGGAGCAGCAGAAATCTGGTAAGATATCCTAGATTTAAAGGGATGAGAGAAGATCTGAAAAGTCACCAGATGGAATTCTTTACTTTAGTAAAACCATACATCATCTGTAGTTTCCTTTTAAAATGATGCAGCCTGGACATAGATATTGCAGATAAGTCTAGGTCCCTGTGCTTCTCTGCTTCTGTCCTAGAACTCTTACTTACAGATTCCACTCTCACGTCTCTGAGGATGACTTTTGAATCTGTGTGCGCAGAGAAATTGGCATCAAGTAGAACTGCGTTAAAATCTCAACTTTGCCACTCGATTACTGTTGGACCTTGCATAAATTACTTGAAACCTCCGGCCCTCAGTCTACTCATCTTTAATATGGCAATAATGATTATCTTGCAGGGATGATTTTAAGACTAAACAGGATAATGTTCTTTCTCCTTGGATAATGCACACAACTCCTTCAAAGTAAAATAATTGTGTCAAATTCAGTGTTTTTTTAAATTATTTTTATCATAATGTTATTTAAGCACACACATAAAACTAGGTAAAAATTCCTTAGGAATACATCCATCCTTACTTTCCACCATATACAACTCAAATTCATTAAATTTAAGTGAAAATGCAATCTTTAAAATTTAAATTAACAACATAAATTTAATATAATTGGTATGGTTTTGTTGAAATTAAATGCATTTACAATGTGAATTTTACACAGTTATGCGAAGCTTGCTTTGAGTTCAGTGAGGCTGTAATATTCAGTTCCATTGTTTAAGTATCCTAGGAATTCAATTAGTCCCCAAGGAGATCTCTCAGCCTGTTGCTGGGAGATCTGTCGCTTTGGCTAAACAGACGTCTTTTTTACCCAGCTATCATCAACAAGGCCAAGGCAAGGGCCACTGGAAACACCACCAGGCCAGACTCAGCCAGAGAGGACCTTTGTCTTTGTAACTCAGTTGTGAACAGTCTCATAGACTGGAGTGGGCTTGGAGACCCACATCTCTCTAAAATCCGCTGAGAAATCTGAGACAGAGGAATTTTATGTTAACTTTGTCTTCCAGGAGAATCTCTTTGGTAACAGTTTTAAGAAAGAGTTGGAGTGGCTAAGAGTGAAGTCAGGGGAAGCCAGTTGGGTCATAAAGATTCCAGACTCCTGGACCTGACATTCAACACATTGCACTTCGACTCCTCGCCAGCTCAGTCCATTTCTACTTGTCAATAGGGACCTTCTGTTCCCACCAGTATGGCTCACGTTACCTTCCCCAAATACACTGTGTTTTCATATCACTTCAGCCTTTACTCACACCTTTCTCGTCACCTCTAATGTCTTCTCTCAGTTAGTTAGGACTTATCAAAAGTTCTAACCACCCTTTAGGGTTTATCTTCTCCACCCAGGCTTAGTTCATTCAAATTACCTATTATGAATTACAAATGACCTTGCTGTGGTATTTATGCTCAATACTATAAGTTGTTGTCTCATCCAGCAATTGGGACCTAATTTTTTTAAAGATTTTATTTATTTAATTTTAGAGAAAGAGGAAGGGAGGGAGAAAGAGGAGAGAAACATTGATATATGAGAATCATGGATCGGTTGCCTCTCACACAACCCCACAGGGCATGTGCCCTGACTGGGAATCCAATCGGCAACCTTTCCTTTTGTGGGACAATGCCCAACCCATGGAGTCTCACCAGTCAGGGCCAATTGGGACCAACTTTGACAGCAGGAATGTGTCTTGTACACATATCTCATCTGGTTTTAACTTACTACAGCTCATTGTTCAGTGTTGCTTCTCAGTAATTTACTGAATGGGTGAGTAAATAAACCACCCTCTTACTCATCTTGTAGACACCTATCTGTAAGCACAAGGAGATTATG
>VMDR010036528.1:0-10475 GCA_007922815.1 Macrotus californicus | reverse complement strand
TTTACTTGTACACATGAAACATGCAGATATATTGGTCACGCAGACAAAACAAAGCTGAAAATGATACGTGAACTGAAAGCCGGAGAGGAGCTGCTTCACGTCTTCTTTGTGCTATAAACTCGGCAGGGCCCCAGATGCTCCCTCGAAACCAGCCTGGTTAATGAATGGGCCAGCAGGAGTAAATCACACCAATTTGAATAACAGTAATGGCAAACATCACCTGACTGTAAAGGGGCATCTAAGCCGTTTGGGCAGAAAAGAACAGAGGGGAAAAGAGACATGACAATCAGGAAGTACAAGCTCAATCGCAGTGGGGAAAAGAGAGAAAGGAAAGAAGATACAATGGTAGCTTTCTGGAGGATTATCCTCTCTAATAATAGCTGTATATTGCATTGCAGTTACCTTTTCTTAATAAACATCTTTTGTTGACTTGCTATTGTTGTTATAAATACTCAAGCAATGTTATAGATAGGATTACCCATGTACCTGTTTTCCTAAGACAGGCCCATTTGGTTCTCATTATCCCAGCATGGTTAGGAACTTCTTGCTTTGAGTATAAATACTATGCCAAGTCGTAGAGAAGCTTAGGAAGTCATAAATTGGAGGGGACTTGATAAATTCAGATAACTGTTTAAGATGGTTTTCCTGGAATATCTCTACCAGAGCCTTTATTTTATTCAAGGGCTAACGCATGGAGCTCCCTCCAGGCCAGGCACTGCTCTAGCTTATTACGCAGACTGACTCCTCCACCTGCTCACACCACAACCCCATACAGAACTGAGGCAGCATTCCTAAAAGCACACATCAGAAAATAGCATATTTGAGATTTAAATTTAGGCATCTTAATCCAGAAGGCTTGTTTTAACTAGTATATATGCCTTTCAAGTACTTTTTTAAAAAACTTAAGCCAGTTCTATCTCTTGATTGCTCGTATTGCTTGGAAGGAACAATAAAAAATTTGCACATAAACAATCCAGAATTTGTTCATAAATCCCACCAAGTATTTTATAAATATGGCTACAATGAAAAGAATCTACAATATTCATTCCCCTCCCCACATTGCCACTCCCGTCATGAATTCATAATTGAGACACTGACTGCAAATTAAGTGGCCTCGATTACTTTTAATGTCCCAATACACAGAACAAAGTAAAGGAATATGACGAATCCACAAACTGGATATTTTAATTCCCAGACACACCTCTGCCAGACCTGACCCACACCCAACCTCCAGCAACAGCATAGAGACTAGGAGGCCTTCGGGAACACAGTTCTATTTACTGGACAGAAAGGAGAATCCAAGCCACTTTCCCTGGGCCACTTTACTAAGGTCATATCTCTTGGTTAGCAATTTGCTTCTTACGGATTCTTTTTAAACACACATTTAGACATGAGATTCAAACTCCTCCAATTCTTACCAAGCTTAATTATCTGACTTCCCTGCTCACATCAGGTTCAAATAGTGTGGGAACCATTATAGCAGGAAGAGGTGCCAACTAACTGCTGGCAAGAAGACAAGTAACACTCAAAAGTGGAAGTAGAAGCACCGGTGCTTTGTAGTGAGGAAGGCATACCCACACGGATCACACACAGTAGCCCTCATAGAAGGTGTTGTTACACTCAGCATCCACTGCCTGAGTTAAGATCTCTTGCAAGAGTTACAGAGCAATTGTTTTATGAAAGTTGGGCAGTTGCAGCTGAAAAACCGTAAGTGCCTTAGTTACTTTTCCGGAAGATGTCTCTGTTTACTGATTTTTATGGAATGTTGGACAATGTTGTTCATATCTGATACCAAATAAGTCATCCATCCTGATTCTGGATAAAATATTATATTTACTCTCAATATGCCTACCCGTCTTTAAAAGAAGCTAGCCAATGAAATAGGCAGGACATGAAAAAGGAAAACCTTTCTGATCTACTCTGCCTGCAGAGTGATAAAACTCCAAATGAAAAATTTAAATTTCAATTACCTGAGAATGCATTACTTATAAAAAATAAACCAACCATATATTTGAAACACCTGGATCATTCCATGACCTTTTGACATTTGCCCTTCTGTGTGGAATTGCACCGATGCAGCCTAAATGTCTGTTAGTCATGCTTAGAAATGCTGTCCTGACTGGGTTAGTGATAGCTCTCTGTCTCGTATTTCCCTTCCGTGAAAAGAGGGTGGTATTAGCCACATCATTGGCCTGTCAGGCACTCTGTGAGTCTTTAGAGAGACACATAAACAAAGCAATTTTGTTATAATTCCATGAAAAGAAATTCTGCCACCAACAAGAGTAGGATGAAATTCTACTTTTTAAGGATGAAGTCCGCTACTCTGCCAGGACTTTACCATTTTTATCCCTATTTTCTATTTTTGACATATGAATATAGTAATCCTTGGTATATTTTTGACAGAGCCTGAGCTTTTTTCTCAGTTCCAACTTCCCCTTAACCTGAAATAAAATTCTACAGGGCTCTGTACAGAAAAATTACAGGATCAAATGGAAAGATTCCATTCGCTATCTTCTACCTCAAGTTTCTGTTTAATGTTTTAACATGATAGGGAGTGACGTGGAACACCCTAGGGGTAGGGAAACAAGATGCTGAATACATGCATGTATCTCCTAATGGAATATCTACAAAGACAGAAACCAGAACTTTCTTACCATTAGTTAACTTCCCTAAGCATCAACTTCCTAAAAATAACCTCAGGATATCTCTTTGGCCAAATTCTTTCCCCAGACCTGATGTCAGACACTATATTTAGGGCAGTAGCAAGTAGGAAGATTTCACGTGTTCATTCAAAATTTCCCTGAACATAGTAACAGATGTTAGTAATAGAAATAAGCAAGGACCAGAGGACTTTAGCACCTCTTGAAATGGTAGTAAATGAGAGAGCAGAAATACGTAGAAGTTGTCGTCATTGATGTTATCACTGTCATCAGGGAACTGGTTTGTTTTTTGGAAATTAACACACTAAATTAAAAAAAAATCATTCTCTTGTTTGGCATGAGGCCAAGTGGGCCTTAAGAACATTAAATTCGGATTAATTTTAAATAGATCACCATATCATCACTTATAGTGTCTGTCCACTCACTTAGCTATGCAGAAGATTTAAATCCAAAAAAGAAGTAAAACAATTGGAGGTAGGTCATTATTACTAAATTATTTTTATCTGTAGCTTTAATGCCAATTCTTTGTAAAATAACTAAAAGTACTTCAAGAAAGCTACTTGATAACCCAGAGTGGAAAAATATACAACACAACAGTGGAAACGTTAGTTTTTGTTCATTAGAGCCACAAGGTGATAAACAATGCTTCTAGAGTCTACACAGCGTTGTCAGGGGAACGGGGCATTGGTTTGGCATCACCCTAGCTCACTACTAGAGTAGTAGAAACTTTATTTCCCCCAAAGAAATAAAAAAATACAGGTCTAAAAAGAAACACAATGACTAAGGGCCTCTTTGCTCTTCTATTTTTTCTTTCGATCACAACTTGTATGCTTGTTTTTATTTGTCTGGTGTTTTAAGAAGCTTTAATGGTTCTCTGATGTTCTTTTGTATTCTGGCAATGCTTTAATAAAAAGTGCTTACTCACTGTGAAATCTGAGCCTCACTGGAGTTTATTTAATGGTGAAAGCCATATTCCGTTTATCACCTACTTAATTGGCAGGGTGAGTTCTGGACTTAAGGCATGTGTTTTCAGGAGAAAAGAAGATGTAAAAACCTAGACAAAAAAAAGAAAAAGGATTCTGCCTTTCCTCCCATTCTCTTTATTTTACTCTCAAAAACTTCAGGTCCAACTGCCAATATCTTCATAAACTTGCTGTCACCCGTCCGGTGACATGAAACTTCAAAATGCTGCCAATGCATTAAGGACTCACATTAGAGGAATTATCTAAGTGAGTCACCAAAAGCACCTCACAACAACCTCATCTGTGAATGACAGAGCTGAGACTCAAACCCAGGCCTGTGCTCCACCACTGCTCCAGACACTCGCCTAAAGCCAGCACCTGGGCACACGCTCCTGGATCTCCCTCACCATGCCTGTTGTTCAAGAATGGTTATCATGAAAGAAAACCACAATCTGAATTCCTCACTCTACTCTCCATGCTTCTGTTGCCATATCAGCAACAGTAACTAGAAAGGAAATGCTCCCAAGTGTTTTCCCAGTTAATGGCAGAGAAGGAAGACACGTGGCTAATCTAGAAGTTGGATCTACTACACAATTGACCGACACAGCAACGCTTCACTGGTGGGTGGCTGCCAGGATGGGCTCAGTCACGTAGCTCTTCAGAAATGCAGTCTTCAACAAGGAAGCTGAGGTGATCATGTCTTAGTATTCTACCACGGCAGGTTTACAATGACTGATTAAGTCATTAGAATTATTTACTGTAAAAAATATCATTTATTAAAAAAAAAGTTTAATGTGTGCCTCTTGTTGAACCAGGGAGTAGGAATTTAAAAATGAACAGAGAAGAACTTTATTATCACAGAGGTGAATGCATAAGATAAATAAGAAAACACAAATAAATCATAGCAAGTGCTAAGAAGGAGGCTGAGGTGGACTGATAGGCTAGTTCAGGTGTGGCTGCCAGTAGAAAATGAAGAAGGAGACAGGTCTGCCAAGAGCGTAGAGAAGAGGATCATAGGCAGAGAGAACAGCAGGTAAGAAGGCTCTGGGTGGCAGAGAGCTCGGTGTGTGCTGGGAGCTGACAACAAAGTGAGGCTGAAGGAAGGTGGGAGGAAGCAGGGGTTTGGGGTTGGAGAGGAAGTGGTAGGAGATGAAATAGAAATGAATGAGAGAGGTCTGGTTATGAGGTCAAGTTCAGGTTTGAATGCTAAGTTCTACGAGAATCCACTGTACACCTTTAAGCAAGGGGCCCTCATGATCTGATATGTACGGTAAATATATCTCTATAGTTACTGTTTCGCAGAGAAAATGTGAGAATGTATGAGTGATTATGGGGAGGCTAGTTGAGGGCTAATGTCCTAGCCTGTATCAATCATTGAATGGCTAAAGTTCAGCCTTACTTTATGTACAGCATACTGTCATTAATTTGGACAGAGAGGGGGAGGTGAATGGATCTGAGATATCATTTGAAGTAGAAGTAGCAGAATTTGCTCACAGGTTGGATTAAAGTAAAAAGAACGCCCCAGTTGGGACCACATAGAGCTCTCTATCAGCGAGAAACATCTCTACTTACATTCCTCTCTCTGCAGCCTCCCTGGAGAAAGATGTGCAGGCACACTACATTGGCAGGACTTGGGAGGGGCAGTGACAGTCTCAACGAGGACTCAGGTGCTTAAGACCACTGCGGGGACATCCAGGAATGGCGTGTGGACATGGAGGATCTCCTCAGGGCTATGGACACTACCCTCACCTCCAAGTACAAGATCTCTGGACCCTTGGTTTTGCTAGTCTCAGGGTCATGAGCATCCTTGCTCTATAGTGCTCTCTCACAAAGAGGACCTGCTTCACTGTCAGGACTTGGGCCACCCTGGTAGCTCCATTACAGTGTCCCTCTAATGCAAGGACACTTCCCAACCTGACAGCATTCCTACCACAGAGTCTTGATTTCAGACACCCAGTTCATCAACGAGTGCTAGAAAGTCCTATTTAATGCACTACTTGTCAAGATGTAAGCTTTTTCTGCACCTCACCTTCAATCAGATGACTAGAACAAAGGCATAAAACTGGATCTCAAGAAGATTCTGTGCTTCAGCTTAGCTGTAATACTGGCTTCCCTAAAAACACATGCCCAATGAGATCCAATGCATGCCCACAAAAAACATGCTTTATTCCTACTTAGATTTCATGCGTCCCCTTCTCGACAGCATCCAAATGTGTAATTCATTCACTGCACTTTGTCTTAATGTAATTATGTGTCAAATATGAACAGGCCCACCTGGAACTCTCAGAGATCTGATATAAACACAGTCCTCGTATATAGGTCTGCTGCCCATGGGCAGACGGGTCCTGAGGGACCCCTGCACCTCTTCTCAAGGGTGTACCACGTGGCCATTCCATGCCAGTTCTGCCTTACTTTCCACCTATAAAGCTAGATACATTTCCCGACATTAATCCTCATAAATGCCATCTTCCTTGCGGTTTAAGTTCTGCCATTGCTCCAAGGACAACCACAATTCCATACATGCCTACTTCATAAAGACAAAGAGTATGTCACAGGAACCTTGGTTGGGGTTCCAAACCCACAGCAGGTATGAGAGTCTCAGCTACACCATTAGGGTCAACAGGCAATAGCACTGGGCCAATTTTTTGTCAGAAAGGAGCATGAATAATGGGCACACCTGGTTGTCAGTACCCATAACTCTGTGGCAGGCCTCCACTTCTGCCACCAGGGTGTGAAAGCCATGCCTCACCCCAGTCTGGCTGAAGGAGGGCACAAGGGCAGAGTAAGTGTCATATTTATCCAGATGTCTGCTTCTTTAACACTGCGAGAGGTGTGGCCGTACACAGATCTGAGCTGCTGGCTCGCAAAAGAAATCCCCCAGCAGCACCTATGACTGACTCTCTCTCTTCCACTCTGCCAATCGAGACTAGCTTGTCGGAGCCTCGTAAAAGTCCACGGCTTCTGCGCGTGTCTTTGTTAGATCCGCCACCCCCTGCCATTTCCTCCTGTGGCTCCATGGACTACATGGTGATGTTCCCTGAAATTCATAGGTTAAAACCCTAACTCCCAATGGGATGGTTAGGAGGCAGGGCCTTTGAGGGGTGATTTGATTTAGATGAGGTCGTCATGGTAGAGTCCCCATGGTGGGGTTAGTGTGCTTTATATATATATATATATATATATATATATATATATATACACACACACACACACACACACACACACACACACATACATATATATATATATAAAATAATCCTTTGCTTGAAATTCTGCATTGCTCTTTTTTTTTACTTTTAATTGTATTTATTTTCCATTACCACTTAATTCCCTTCCACCCCCCACCCCCCACAATCACCACACTGTTGTCCATGTCCATGAGACCTTTTTCTTCTTTGCTCAATCCCTCCACCCACTACTCACCCTCCACCCTTAGCTGTCATCCTGCTCTCCATCTATGAGTCTGTCCCTGTTTTGCTTGTTCATTCAGTTTGTTCATTAGATTCCACATAGGAGTGAAATCATATGGTATTTGTCTTTCTCTGACTGGCTTATTTCATTTAGCACAATATTTTCCAGGTATATCTATGCTGTCACAAATGGTAAAATTTTCTTTTTTTTTTTTTAGCCAAATAGTACTCTATTGTGTAAATGTCCCATGGGATTAGTGTCCTTAAAAGAAGAGAAAGACTACAGCTTGCACTTTGCCACATGAGGACACAGCAAGAAAGCAGCTCTCTGTAAATCAGGAAGTGAGCCCTCACCAGACATTGAATCTGATGCACCCTGATCTCAGACTTCGAGCCTCCAGGACTGTGGGAAATAAATGTGTGCTGTTTAAGCCACCCAGTCTACAGTATGTTTGTTATAGCAGGCAAAGCTAACTGAGTCATGCGCTAACCCAGTGTCTGACTTTGACAACATCCCCAAGTGTACTCCCCAAGCTGAGTCTGACATCCTGTGCAGCTTCCTTCACCTTATGATCATTGTTTTTACAACTGCTAGTCCTACCGTAGCATGCTCGTGAGCTCGTGTAAAACATCTAAAGCTTTTAGAGTAGAAACCAACATGAGCTCTAAGCTTATCTTCTGTGTTTTACAGAAGATTAAACTGTAGGGGTTAAGTGAGTTACCCAACACCACAAAGGTAAGCTTGACGAGGACCCTGGCCTTCTGACTCGTAGAACAGTGATCTGACACTAACCATGACATCCCACTCTTAGAAAACGAGTTCATCAATGGATGGAAATCCAAGGAAGGCGTATCTTTAAGTTTGAGTTTGGGAACAAATGAGTCATTTTTGTAGGGTAGGTTCTGTTCTGAGAACCTCTGCAAGCATTGAAAATGGTCAGTAATAGCTGATGTTTACAGAGAACTACATCCAGGTTTTTTCATCTTTAAAAGTTTCTGCAAAACTTGTCAAATTAAGTTCTGACAGATGAAAAAATGTTTTCTTTTCTTTAAAGCCAGTTAACTAATATACACATAAATCCTTTCATTTCCTCAGTAATCATGGATGGAAAATGCATAAAGCATAATTAATATATTTGGAAGATGAATCTTTTTACCAAGCGAGGTACTCCAACCCAATGGATGTGGAGCAGAGGAGGCTCTCTTGCTGTGTACGGGGTCTTCCAGAAGTCAGAGAGCTGCCAATCAGTCCCAAAGTGGAGGTTCACTCTCAGGATCAAATATCTGTGGCAACAGAGTTCCCCTCACCCCAGCTGAGCATTTCATTTCATGGGTGTCAGTTTGGCAGGGTCACGAGCAGCCTGGACATCATCATGACAATTTTCATGAAATTTTTAAGGCAAAAAAGTCTAAATTCCATATATTCATAAAGCAAAATCAACAGAAGGACTAAAGTTAAAACTCATAAATCCCAATTTTGTTCTTTTTTTAAACTGTGGTTGTCAGGAACATTTTTGGTGTTTCTCAAGTCATTTTTTTCCATGAAATTTTGAGTTGAACCATCAATTATGTTGCTATGAAACCAGTGTCTGTGCTTAAAATGTACATCTAATATATGGCCCTTATGTAATAGGCACATAAAATTTTACACTCATGTTTTTTTTTTTTACTTTCAGTTCTTATACTGCTGGTTTCAGAGCTGTCGAACCCAGAAAAGAGGTGCTGACAGGCACTCACAAGTGTTATGATCCATTTTCCCCAACTGGCTGTGGCAGTTTCCCTAAGGATTAGCTTGAATCAATTTGGCTGTAAGAAATCATTTTCCCTGATGATACTTCATAAATTTTATAGTGAGTAATCCTTTTCTTACCAGCTTGTTAATTATAGACTTTAGCAACACACTTTTTTAAAAGTTCATGAGGATGCAGTTTCTGAACCCCTCCTGCCAAAACCAGGGAAGGATCACAAAACTGTCAGGATTTAGTCATCAGCTAAGTCATCACTTAAGGTGACTGCCAGCCAGTGTCACCAGTTAATGGCAGTCTAGGGGACAGGTGGGTTTGACAGCCCAGTGAAACCTGAAGACCCAGGCCATTAGAAGTAGTTTGAGATTCACTCCCTGCTCTTTGCTGCAGCACCCCGTGTACCAGGTCCTTCATTTCTCTCCCATCTTGGCCTAACAAGTCTTCCTTCACAGCTTTATTGAAAGCTTTTGAATACAAGTTTTCTTTCTTGAGTGTTTCTTTCATTGCAAGATACCATTTGTGTGCTTAAAGTGCAGACGTATAATGATTGGACTATTACCAGATGGACCATACATACATCTCGATTTTCCCAGGATAATCTTAGTTTAAAAACTGTTGCCCCAAGATAACTGGTAAGATCTCTTCTTTTCTTCCACATCAGTTTCAAGAATACCCTATATTGTCCAATTCCCCATCACTAATGACCAGTTAGGTGCAATCTTTCCATCAAGTATTAGTCGCATTAACAACTGGATCGCTGAAAATATTTTCCTTTCACTGCGTAACATTTTGATCAAAGTCTCTTTCCAGATAGGTTCATTGCAGCCGTGTTATTCTGGAGCATCTTTTCTGTGTTCTGTATCATTGTTTCTGATTCCAGTGATACGCAATAAAACCTGTGTAATTTCGTCTTCACCTTTGATGTACTTAATCAAGTAAAAAATTGTTATGGTAATCGATGTAAATCTGACCATCTTTTGGATCATCTCAGCCTAGAATTACATTTGTAAGAAATATGAGTCTGGGAACTAAAAATAACTTGAGAACATTTACATTTTTACAGTGGTCTATAAAAAAATGCCAAAAGCATAACTTCATTACATTGAGTGCAGCGTACTTTCCCACCTCTCGCACACACAGTATTTTTCCCTCAGGCTTTCAATAAGGAAAAGATTGTCCTCAAAGTATTTCATCTCAGCCTAAGCCACTGTACCAAAAAGCAGAGCAAGCTCAACTCTTAAGGGTTGCCAAAAGAATGCAACTCTAACTAGGGATTTTTTTGTTAAAGAGATTATCAAGTGATTTTGATAACACTAAGAATTGTGTCTGTGTTAAGTATAAAGACAGAACTAGAACAATGGACCAGCACGCTTCTTTCAGTGAGACTTGAAGAATGACTCAGTGTCATCATTAAGAACGGCACGCAGTCAAGGGGAGAGGAAGCAAAGGGACTGCCAGTTAATCAGTACCTTCCAAACTTGGTGGAAGACACCAAAGACATCTCTTCGGCTGCATACGACTCTGAGAGAAAGCTGTCATCTCTATTCTTCAGTTCGGAAAACTGAGACCCAGAGAGATTCATGCATACTCCAAGGTTACACAGCTCCCATAAGGGACATAAAATGATTGCTGAGTTCTCAGAATGTCCAATGCTTGAGTCGTAAGATAGGAAGACTCCACCTGCCACGTGTTATCTTT
>VMDR010036527.1:0-10469 GCA_007922815.1 Macrotus californicus | reverse complement strand
AAACTGATTCTAAGAAGAAACAAAAGACCCAGAAAACCAACATAACATTGATGGAGAACAACAAAGTTGGAGGCCTGACACTACCTGATTTTAAGACTTATTATAAAGCAATAGCAATTATGACAATGTGGTACTGGTGAAAGAACAAAGATCAATGGGACACCATAGAGTCCCAAAATATACCCCCATAATTACAGTCAGTGGATCTTTGACAAAAGAGCAAAAGCGATGCAATGCAGCAAAGATGATTTTTTCAACAAATAGAGCTGAACAACTGAACATTCACACATCAAAAAAAAAATGAATCTATTCGCTGATCATACCCATTTCACAAACATTAACTCAGAATAGATCACAGATGGAAGGGTGAATTACAAAAAAATAAAACTCCTAGAAGATAACAAATGACCCTGGGTATATTGATGCCCTTCTTATAAAATTTTATTTATTTATTTTTAGAAAGGGAGGAAAGGAGGGAGAAAGAGAGCAACACTGATGTGCAAGAGAGACACTGATCAGTTGCCTCTTGCATACCCCCAACCAGGGACCTGGCCCACAACCCAGGCACATGCCTTGATGGGGAGTCAAACCAGCAACCTTTTGTTTTGCAGGATGATGCACAACTCCCTGAACCACACCAGTTAGGGTCATTGATGCCTTTTATTTTATTTATTTATTTATTTTTAAATTACTTTATTGTTGTTCAATTACAGTTGTCTGTATTCCCCCCCCCCGACCCCAGCCAATCCCACCTCCCTAATGCCTTTTTAGATGCAACACTAAAGACATGATTCATGAAAGAAGTAACTGAGAAGGTGAATTTAACTAAAATTGTAAAACTTTGCTCTGCAACAGACAATGTCAAGAGAATAAGACAAGCCACTAACTGAGAGAAAATATTTGCAAAGAAACATCTGAAAAACAATTCTTACCCAAAATATACAAAGAATTCTTCAAATTCAACAATAAGAAAATAATTCAATTTTAAAATGGGCCAGAAAACTCACCAAAGGAGATATACAAATGGCAAATAAATATATAAATAGATGCTCAACATCATACAGCATCAGAAAAATGCAAAATAAAACAACAGTGAGATAGCACATCACACCTATTAAAAATGGCCAAAATCCAGAATACCGACAACACCAAATATTGGCAAGAATGTTAGCAACAGGAACAGCCATACACTTCTGGTTGGAATACAAAATAGAACTGCTAAACTTCCAATCAATATGATGGTGTAGGTAAACATGGCTCATCTCCTCACACAACCACATCAAAATTACAACTAAAATGTAGAACAATCATCATTCAGAACTGTAAGAAATCGACTTGAATGGAAGTCTGACAACTACAGAATTAAAGAAACCAAATACATTCAGATTGGTAGGAGGGGCAGAGATGCAGAACAGGCTTGTCCCACATCCACATGTGGTAGATAAAAATTCAGGAGGCATATCTTGGGAGTGAAGAGTCCCAGCCCCACACAGGGCTCCCCAGCCCAGGGTTCCAGTGCCATGAAGATAAGTCCCCATAACCTCTGGCTGCAAAACCCAGCAAGGATAGAGTTGGTGGAAGAAAATGATGGAATCCTAAGCAGCTCCCCTTAGAGAACCCACACATGGATGTAGACTCACTGCCTCTGAGCTCCAGCACTGGGTTATCACCTTGAACGGCACCAGTGGTATACAGGGAGGAAATGAAGGGTATAGCATCAAAGCAAGAGCTGGAGCAAAGTTTTCTCACAGACAGAAAAGTAGACAGAAACCATTGTCCAGTTTCTGAGTCCTCCCTCTACAGAGCCACAGAACTGGCAGGTAAGTACCATATCTGAGACTCCATCAACCTAACACTGTTTGCCCCGCCCTAGAGATCCCCTGAGACTCTGTCACATCCAACTCACTGACCCACTCAAGCTATTAAACATGACTTTTCCACATGAATGGCTGGCTGGTCTCGGCTCATGCTTCCCAACTTCCTAAATCCTATCAAACAAGCAATAGCCAGCCTCAGTGAACCCAAAGCCCTTGTACCTCTTGCTAAGTAGCCCCAGGCCTGGCACCAGCAGCAGCCAGCCTAGATTCACATCTTGTCTTCGCCCAGGAATCTTCAAGCCCAACATAAGTAACAACCATCTCAGACTGTTTACAGCTCATATAGGGTAGTCCCCAGCAGAACACAGATGGGGGCTGACCTTGTCCTCCATCACCCAGGAAACCTCAGAGACTGTGCACCAAGTGGACAGCTACAGATCATGTTGGAGCACCACCACCATGCCCCTGCACAGATGATCCTCCATAGATGGTGGAGGTTGGTGGTCAGTGGTCCTTGGAGCTGACTGGCCAGGGTAGATCCCTGTCATTGACCTGCCAAAAGCAATCAAGGCTCAAGTAGAAGAGGAGGAGGGTATACTCAGCCCACATGGAGGGTGCACCTTGAGTACCCAGCTTGTGCAATAGGGGAGGCTGTGCCATTGGACCCTACAGGACACCTACTAATTACATTAGGCCATGATACCAAGGAAGGGAGTTACAGCAGCTCTACCTAATACATAGAATCAAACACAGGGAGGCTGCCAAAATGAGCAAAGAAACATGGCCCAAATGAAACATCAGATCAAAACTCTAGAAAATGAACTAAACAAAATGGAGATAAGCAATCTATCAGAAGCAGAGTTTAAAACACTGGTTATAAGGATGCTCAAGGAACTTAGTGAGGACCTCAACAGCATAAAACAGATCCAGTCAGAAATGAAGGATACGCTAGTTGAAATAAAGAACAATTTACAGGAAAACAAGAGTAGAGTAGAAGAGGCTGAGAATCAGATCAATGACTTGGAACACAAGGAAGCAAAAACAACCAATCAAAACAACAAGAAGAAAATATCAAAAAAAACCGAGGATAGTGTAAGCAGCCTCTGGGACAACTTCAAGTGTTCCAACATTCTCATGATAGGGGTGCCAGAAGGAGAAGAGAAAGAGCAAGAAATTAGAAATCTATTTGAAAAAGTAATGAAAGAAAACTTCCCTAATTTGGTGAAGGAACTAGACATGTAAATCTAAGAAGCACAGAGAGTGCCAAAAAGATAGATACAAAGAGGTCCATACCAAGACACATTATAATTAAAATACCACATGTTTAAGAGGGAACCTTAAAAGCAGCAAAAGAAAAGCTGTTAGTTACCTAGAGGGGAGTTCCCATAAGACTGTCAGCTGATTTCTCAAAAGAAACTTTGCGGGCTAGAAGAGATTCACAAGAAATATTCAAAGTCATGAAAAGCAGGGGCCTACAGCCAAGATTGCTCTACCCCAGGGGTTCCCAACCTCTCCCCTCCCCATCTATGGACACTGTTCACAGCTCACACTATCAACTGAGCTCCACCTCCTATCTCCAACCCACCTCCCAGGCCTAAGCTCTACCTGCTGTCTCCCTCACCCCACCCTAGTCCATGGAAAAATTGTCTTCCATGAAATAGGCATCTGGTGCCAAAATGGTTGGGGACCACCGCTACTCAGCAAAGATATCATTTAGAATCAAAGGGCAGATAAAGAGCTTCCTGGACAAGAAAAATTTAAAGGAGTTCATCATCACCAAACCATTATTAAATGAAATGTCAAAGTGAGTTATTTAAGAAAAAGAAGATCAAAACAATGAACAATAAAATGGCAATAAATACCAGGTCTGTCCGGAAAAAAATCCAGCCATCGTTAATATGACGAGAATAGTTTGTGTGACATCGATATAAACTGACTGCCAAGGAGAATGGACTGGAATGCCCATGTGTGAACAATGATGTACCAGTCAGTGGCAGCAGTAGACACTGTTGAGTGGGCATGTGTACTTGTGGCTGTCACATTAAAAATGACTGAGCAAGTACAGCAACAAATCTGCATCAAATACTGTGTTAAACTTGAACATTCTTCCGTGGAAACTATTCGGATGATTCAGAAGGCCACAGCTACGGGCAACTGGAGATTGGCAGCTTCATCACCACAACGCACCTGCCATGCATCACATCTCATGGAGAGTTTTTTGGCAAAATATCAAATCACCCAGGTGACTCAGCCCCCCTACAGCCGAGACTTGGCGCCCTGTGACTTCTGGCTTTTCCCAAAACTAAAATCACCTTTGAACCCTTTCAGATTTCAGACAGTGGATGAGAATCAAGAAAATACCATGGGATAGCTGACAGAAACTGGGAAAATTGTGTGAGCTCCCAAGGTACCTACTTTGAAGAGGGCTCAGGCATCCTTGTCCTATGTACAATGTTTCTTGTATCTTCTATCTTCTTCAATAAATGTCTCCATTTTCCATATTTCATGGCTGGATACCTTCTGGATAGCCTTTGTATGTATGACACATAGACACAGACAACAGTGCTGTGATAGCCAGAGGGAAAGTGGAATGAGGGTAGGTAGAGGTGGGCAAAGAGAGGATAAATGGAGACAGAAAGAGACTTGCTTTGGGCCATGGGTGCATGACACAGTGTGCAGATGATGTTCTGTTGAGTTTTATGCTGGAAACCTGTGTGGTATTGTGGGCCAATATCACCCCTATAAATCCAATAAAAAAATAAAATAGGAGATTGAACTAAATGGTCTCTAAGAAAACTTTTAGCTCTTTCTAGTATTTCATGATACCCTTAAATCTTTGGTGAATAAATGACTTTCTTGCCACTCAACAAAGGCTTCATAAGAAATCTAAGCTTTTGTTTGGAAAGTCCTCCTTCAGTTGGTCATTCCAAATATGGCACTAATGCATGCCATTTTTAGGGGAAATGTTTTGTGTTATCTATTGTTTGATAAAGTGGTAAATGATAAAGGCTGAATGATGACAAATAAGCAAGACACTTTCACATTTGAGGCAATGGATTCACTACTTTTGAATTCAAGTGTTACAATGTCTGCTTTGTTTCCTTGTATGAAACATGGAAATCTCTCAATTCTTCTAAACATTCTGTCTCAGGTCTTTGACCACCACAATCTAAGTTCGTTTGTTCACATGACTTGGTCAGGATGATGAATATCTATCAAGTCCGTGAAAACTCTTTTACTCTAACACTCAAACAACAGTGACGACAAAGAACAGGGTAAGGCATAATGGGTCCCTCTCTTCCTTGGAATTACCCAAGACAAACTGACAGAATCGTAAGACACTGCACTCAATGATTGTGCAACTTTGTTCATCATGACACTGCTGAAAACCCCATTACAGATGACCATTTACCGAGTCTTCATGGTGGCAGAGAGAAAAGCACCAAACCCACCATTCTCATCACGGCAAAACAAAGGAACTAGATGACCAACGGGGTCAACGAAACGCTAAAGTGCGTTTTGTTTGTTTGTTTTTCCCCTTCCCTCTGCCTCACTTCCTCCCATGATCAGTTATTTGGTTAATTACCATATGTTTTCAGTAATTTATTTATCAAATATTTCTTGAGACCTGCTCCGCCAGCTGCTGTACAAAGCACTGGAGATTTAGCAAATTTAGTGAGAGATGTTGAGCCTTCAGTTCGATTTAACAGTCTAATGCATAAGATATTAAACAAGTAATTGTAATATAATGATGAGGGTTATTGTAAGGCAAATACGAGGCATTATGAGAGCATTAAGCTGGTGTAAACCAGCTCTAACTTTTACGGGAGATCTCTCTGAGAAAGGAACATGAATTGGTTGTGAAGGACAAGTATATATTAGCCAGGGGTAGTGGATATATGGGGTAAAGGGCAAATATCCCAAGTCAAGAGAAGAATATTTGCAATGGTCTATATGTGAGAGAGATCACAGCATATTTGAAGAACACTGGAAATAATTTACTAATGCATAAGCATAAAGTAGAAATTGGGAAGTGGTGAAAAATGATATGGGAAGGGTAGGTAGGGATGAGACTAGGCCTTACAAGTTTGTGGCTGATTTGATCAGATTTGTGTTGAGAAAATCGCTCTGGCTACAGTGTGAAGAATGGATGTCAGGTGCTAGAAATCCTGGGGGAAGGGGAGAAACACTATAAAGTATATGATTGTCTAACCACTATGCTGTACACCTGAAACTAATTCAAAATAGTATTGAATGCAAACTTGAAAAAAAACTTTTAAAAACCGATGGCAGATGGCAAAAGTAGATAAAAGAGACTTCTGTTCCAGCCATGAGAAATAAATAGGGTCTGGACTTAATTGCTGGCCTGTAACAATAAGAAAAGTGGACAAAATCTAGGAAACAACTATTTTCAGACATTACACAATAGGTGGCACAGGTTTGTAATCACTGAAAAAAAGGGAAGCAGTTGAAATAAACCCTTCCATCATTAAGGCTTTTTGTCTAGAGGTGATTTCCAGTCTAGGTGCAGGAAGCAAGAACTCACATAGAATTAAGAAATTTTTCTAAGTTGAGGAGAAAGAGATAAAAATTTCAGGAAGTTGAAGCACTTGAAATACTGAGTACCCAAGAGGAGAGAGTATTTCAGAGGAAGAGTTCCAGAAATCTGCATAGAATTTCACACACAAACATAGGGTGAAACTCATGAGGCCAGGCATAATAAATCTCAAGGAAACAATACCACTGGGGAACTGTGATAGAAGTGATATTCACAACTCAAGCAGAGCTGCAAAGCATCCTAATTTCCTCAGCCAAGAGGAGAGACCTTATTAAGTAATGTAACATTTAATGGAGACCCAAGAAGAGTGATACCTTAGAAATGGGGCTAAATTATCTCCAGATAAAGACTACTTTACATCTGCCCTAGAAGAACTTTAAAATAAACCTCAAAAGATCAAGCCAATCCACAAATAACTTTCTACCAGAAAACACCAACAATTCTAAAAACAATGTAAGACCCAGCACTCAACAACATACAATTCAACATATCCAGCAACCATTAAACAATTACCAGACACATAAATAAGTGGAAAACTTGACCCATAGCCAGGGAAAAAAATAATAGAAATAACAGAGATAATAGAATTATCAGACCAGAACATTAAAACAATTATTATAAATATGCTCTAAAGTATAAAGTAAACCTGTCATGAGAAAAGAAATGGAAATTAAAATTAAGCCTAAAGTAGGTAGAAAAAAGGAAATACAGAGTAATAGAACTGAAAAACAGAAAAACAATAGAGGAAAAAAGAATGAAATCAAAGCTGGTATTTTGAAAAAAAATCAATAAAATTGTTGGAATGCTAGGTAGGTTGACTCTGATGAAAAATGGGTATCACCACAGACCTCATAGATATTTTAAAAAATAATAAGGAAATATATTGAAAAAATCATGCCAATAAATTGGAAAACTTAAAAGGAAAAATTCTTTGAATGACAGTTTATCAAAACTGACTCAGGTGGAAGCAGAGAATCTGAGGAGCCCTGTATATGCTCATTATGCACCTGCCCAAACCCACAGACTGTACCACACCAAGGGCGAGCCCTAAGGTAAACTATGAATTTGGGTGATCAAGGTATGTTTGTGTAGGTTCAATAAAAGTAATAATAGTAATTCTGATGAGTGACATTGATAGTGGTGGAGGTTATTATGCACATGCGCATATAGGGGAAGAGGGTATATTGGAATTCTCTGTACCTTCCTCTCAGATTTATTGTAAACCTAAAACTGCTCTAAAAAGGTAAAGTCTTTAAAATTTTTTCATTAAATAGAAGACAAAAGACAACTATAAGAAAGAAGGTGCAAAAGAGAAACCTTACATTTGTTCAGTCTTTCTCCATTATCGAAGAACTGCAGTAAAAACCCACATCCCAGTTCCACTCCCTCTTGACCTTCTGCGTCACTCCCTGATGATCCAGAAACACGGAATCCGTTTTTCCTGTAACAACAGCTTGTAATATCACAGGAGCCCCATGGGAGCTGAAGGTACAAATACTGACGGATGGTTCACCAATTCCCTGTGGAGGCAGATGCAATCAATACCGCTGACCTCAATAGGTAAAGCACTCTGTTGATTAGTAGGAGAAACAGCAGTTTCTCACTTGACAAGCGTAATAATGGAGAAGGATTCCTGAATTGAAACAGGAGAGTGACCAGCTGCTTCAGCAAAGAAGAAAATTCTTCACTCTGGAAACACTGCTCCCAGGAGGAGAAGAAAGAGGAGCTGGAGAGTGGTAAAAGGCTAGATTGCAGCCCTGATTCCACCATTAACTAGAGGCATCAGGAGGGAACTATTTAACCTTCTGGTATCTCCATTCATAAGCAAAGTTGTAGTTATAACAAAGTACCACTTATGAAACATTTATTACGTGTCATAAAAATGTGCTAAGTATTTTGCATGTTATCTCATAGCATCCCTTGCAATTATCCTTTGAAGTACTCGAATTATTATCCCCATTTTATTCATGTGGAAATTTGAGGTTTTGAGAGTACAAGAAATTTATTTGAGCTCGTAAAATGGTAGATATCTGGCTGTGAGAAACAGCTAATATCATTATCCTTGCATTTCTACCAAGATTGCAGACAGGACCTGCGGAGACACTAGATGTATAGTGCCCAAAAGGAGGAATGGACATTACTATGTAACTATATGCAAGCTTTTAAATGATAGCCAACATCTTTCATGTCTAACACTGCTCCAGTATTTCTCAGACCTCCCAACTCCATCCCTGGTACCTGATGCTCCTATTTGGATGACAGGAAAAATGTAAATTTAGGACAACTTCAGTGGATTGCTCGTGTCTTCCCTCAGCCACACTTGATACTTCTCTGTGGTGCTACCACTTTTGTGAAAATGTTGGCATCTCTTTCACTTTTATTTCCTTCAGTCATGGGGTCAAACAAACCAGTGGAGCTTAATACGGGTTCACACACCCCTAAATGTGTAGGTCAAACTTCTTCTAGATGGTATGTTTAAGGCAGAGGGTAAAAAGAAATAGGAATGATTCTTTTCCCTCAGGCCACATCATTTGTTTTTACCAAAAAAGAAAACAAAGGGAGGAAAACATGCAGAGGCTACTTACTCCTTGGGAGCATAATTATTTCAGTGAGTGTTCACGCCTAATGAATTGTAGCATCAGGTGTGTAGGAATATGTTGCCTTCCACAGAATTTCTCCAAGCAAAGAAAAACGTGTAATATTGTTATCCTCCCTGCAAAATCATTTCTTTTGATTAAAATATTGCCTTGCTTTAACATAAAGTAACGTACTTAAAAAGAAAAATTACTTATCCGTCATCTTCACCTCAGTATAGTTTATAGCATTTTTATATCAGAAAAGAACTTTGCTACAAAGATAATGAAAAGTGTATGAGATACCTCAATAGTCACAAGGCAAGAGGTAAAGAGTAAGTTTTAGGGCCAGCTCTGCTTCCCTAAAAGTTGCTAGAAAAAGTATCAGGGTCCCGTTACTGGCTTCTGTTCACAGTACTACAGTCTTCATGTAGCACGCATGACCTCATCCTCTTACCCCAGAATGTTAGAACAGAAGAGGACAACACGGGCTGCTCTACTTACAAAGGGACTAGGACTCTACACAGATTACAAAGAGGCTTCCAGAATCGGGGACCTGACAGATGGCCAGCTAAATGATGCGGCACAAGTGGTTACTTGGGTTCCAAACTTTGAGTATCCCATGGCCAACACTGGGAAATAAGGTACAGATCTTGGGAACTCTGGGGCTGCAGTGGAAACACTGGCTCTGCTCTTGGTCTAATGAGCAACAAAAGTGCTCGGCTGCAAATTCAGATCCTGGTGAGTAGAAGAGTGACTCAATAGAATTATCTAGTACTAAATCCCACTCTACTGTGGGCAGTGTAGAGGGAGCGGGGGCAACAACTGGAGAAACATGTCATCTCTGTCCAGGAAGATGACTCCTGATTTGAGGAAACTGAAGACAGAACAGACACAGAAAATGAGACGGGGGTTGGCATTATCATTAGAAGCCAACCAACTATTATTTCTTAATAGTTGAGTGGTAAGGAAAACAAATCAGAGTTTTGCTCTGGCTTGCCATTGATTCACCAGATAAACTACACATGTTGTTTACCTCTCTGCCTCGAACTTGCTACCTCTAAAATGGAATATTACTGAACCCCTACCTGCTTTAGGTTTTTGCAAAAATACTTTTCATGTTTTTTTAATAAAAAGAACCTTAAATATATTTTAAATAATGAGCTTGAAAACATATGAAATCTGATAGGAAAAACACGGGACAGATGAGCTTAGGCAATGACACGCTCTGGGGACTGACCATTTGGGTCCTAATCTTTGCTCTACGATTTACTAGCTGGGTGATTTTGAGAAAATCTCTCTCTCTCTCTCTCTTTCCTCATCTGTATCATCTATTGAATGAGGATGATAGTAGGCCTTCATACAACAACGAGGATCACAGTACTTCATACAAGAGTTATAAGGATCAGTTAAGTGTGCTAGAAGCCTTAGAATGGTGCCTATCTCATAATATGTGCCTCATGCATATGTTATTGGATTTTGGTCCAACACTGCTGTTAATTCACCGTATATCAAGTTGTT
>VMDR010036526.1:0-10476 GCA_007922815.1 Macrotus californicus | reverse complement strand
TAAACCACACCGATTTTTTTAATTATCTACAAAAGATTTGACTTTCTTTAAAATTCCCCTGAACATATAAAAATAAATTAATTTTACTTTTTAATTAAATCTACCAGTTAGAAATATTACAAATCAAAATATCAATGTTATCTTATGAATTTTTCACAATACAAAACAGATTCACAAACCTTATTTACAGAAATGAGGTAAGAGCTGTGCAATGTTTAACCAAGAGACATATTGCAGAATTAACATGTTCTTCCAGCTAAGTACACAGTGGAGGTCTAATTAATTATAGCTGGGTCTTTTCCACTAATAATTCACACATTTCGGTGCAGTTCAATGATTGTGTCCCCAATTGTTTAGTCTATACACTGCCATGCTGTCATGTCAGCAGTGTGCTGGCCCAAAGTGGAAGGGCTGTAATACAGATTTCACCTGTTTCAGGAACTGTAGTGGTAGGTTGTTTGTCTTTTTTGTTTGAAATCACTGTCAGTAATAGAAAGTTATTTAAATGAAAAAACAAAAATCCTCACCAAATCTACTCATTTTTCTTGTGACTCATTAGTGGATAAATACCCAGGTAAGAGTTTTGCCTGAGCTATCTACAGTGGCATAGAAAACGTTTAATCAAGGCAGAATCCTGGGGAAGGCTGCTGGCGCAACTCTGGACCCCCTACTCCTCACGAGGACTGACTACGACACAGCGCAAGCTCAGCTGCCTAGAGCCATTCCAACACCACCACAGCACTAACAGGCACTTGGTTCAGGCCAAACCCGACCATCAGTTTCCAGAGTGGCCCCTGTTTCTGAAAGAAGTCGTTCACTTTGAATTGATCTGGTTCCCCCAGCAGCCTAGAACTCACTTAACTCAAAGTTTCTTTGAAATATGAGTAGGTCTTAATATTAAAGAAAAAGCATTTAGCAAAAGAAAATTATCTTTAGCAGAGGCAGGCATTACCATCCTAACTTGATTACCAAAATTGGCCAAATCCCATTAGAAAAGAAATTTGTATAACAAAGACTGCAAAGTCCCAGTTGATGACCTATTTATTTGCAATAAAACAATAAAACTCCAGAAGAAACTTGCCAGTTCCTGGAAATTTGTTTTAAGTTTTGACTCACAGAGTAAGCACACTGTTACCCAAACAAAATATAGTTTCATATTCCAACTTGTACAATAAAATCAAATACTTTGTAAATGGAACAAGTCTTTAGTTTTACTATTCATCTCTCCAATTTGTAACAAAATTAGTTGTGCACCAACTATATTAAATTTCTCTTAGGTTGATAAACTCATTGCATGTAAATTATTTCACTGACAAAAGTTAGTTATTACATTTTCTTTCAAAGTTCAAAAAATCTGGGAGAGGGATGGGGGATATGGGAATTCCATTTCAGTGCAACAAAGCAACAAGAAAAGTAATCAAAGCCTTACAAGAATGTCCTTGTGGCAATTAACCCTTGTTGTGCGGTTAGCTTCTTGCTGCGTTTCCCCATAGGTGTAGTAAGAGGGCTGCAATGGCAGCCAGATGAAGTGCTAGAACAGCAGGACAGGCAATTTCTAGATGTTTCTCAACTGTCAACTTTTCTCCTGAGCGACAGGCCCGGTTTTATCACTAAGTCTCTGCAGTTAAACAAAATCAGATGCATTAGCGAAATCAATTTTTAGCTCACATTTGAGGTAATATTCTCTTGATTGCAATTATAGGTGAGGTAAAATGTGGAATGTGGTTATTCCTTTTATTCTGCAAGTCAACATGGCTACTTTTCAGCATAATATAAAGACAAATTTACTGGTAAACACTATCAGTTGTTTTATAAACATGAAATTCAGCAGTAAACAAAGGCAGAAATGCCCATCTGAGAGACAGAACTCTCCAAGAAATGAATGTAGAAATCATTCCCTGAAATTGACTTTTCCACAAACATAGTCACATGGTATTATGGAAAAGGAAATTTTTTATGGACTAAAAAAGTCATGGGTTCTGATCCAACATGTGCTATTTTATCTTTTGATCTTTAACCACTTTCAGTCTCCTTTTACTCATCTATAAAAATGGGATTGCAACCTATTATTATTTTCAAGACTGAAATCACGTGTACTATTGTATCTAACAAAGATGTCTGGTGTATAGTAGGTACTCATAAATAGTATTTTCCAGCCTTGCTTTTCTCCATTAGGTAATTAATACTGTTATTTTGTATTGTGGTTTTTCTTTTAAAAATACATCTATATAGTACAGAAAAGTTATCTTGTAATTAATTCACTTTGTAACATAAGAAAAAACTTAAGAGGAAAAAACAGCACAAAAATTTTCTAAATTAAGACAATCACTTAAATTTCCCATGTCAGCCAAACACTGGAGAGGTAACTAAGTTTGTGATAAGGACAGTATGTATTTACTATCAGGAAATCTGAAAAAGTGGGGCAAACAAAACCCAACGATCTATCTTTTAAACCAACTCCTGTTACTAAATACAAACTAAAATTTCTAAGACTAAAAAGCACAGTCAACAGCAAGCTTTCAAGTTGTGGGAAAGAGCAAGAATTGTGACTTTGACACTTCTACTTGCCACGTCTCCCCCCTCATTCTTTCCCGTCTTCCTTTTCCTGATGTCCAGTCTCCACTCTATACCCCAGCCCTTCCTCTAACAGGGGTCTGCCCTGACCTGGAATTTAGGGAAAACATTTATACTCCAGTAAAGCAGACCTAATCAAAGGGGAGAATTAATAGAAAGAAATGGCCTTAAAAATGTATGCTACTATATGGATAGTATACTGTTCCTGCACTCATTTTTAATTTACCCTAACTTGTACATCAACAGGGTGAGTTACTATCACTTACACACCATTAATACAAATTTAAATTCCAGCCCTGACCTGTGTGATTCAGGTGGTTGGGCGCCGTCCAGCAAGCAAAGCGAAAGGTCACAGGTTCGATTCTCGGTCAGGGCGCATGCCTGGGTTGCAGGTTTGTTCCCCGACTGGTGCATTGTACGAGAGGCAACAGATCGATGTTTCTCTTTCACATTAATGTTTCTCTCCCTCTCTTCCCCCTCTCTAAAAATAAATAAATAAAATCTTAAAAAAATTAAATTCTATTGCAAATGTGATTACAATTTACTTTTTAAAAAAAGATTTTATTTATTTTTAGAGGGGAGGAAGACAGGCAGAGAAATACTGATGCACAAGAAAAACATCGACTGGTTGCCTCTCCTATGCCCCCAACTGGACACCTGGCCCACAACCCAGGCATGTGCCCTGATCAGGAATTGAACCCACAACCTTTTGCTTTGTGGCATGATGTCCAACCTACTGAACCACACTGGTCAGGGCTATAATTTACTTTTTAAAAAAATGTAACCTGGTAGAATGGTTGGAGTACCCTAAAATTTATATATTAATTTTATTATAAATATAAGTCAGTTTTAGGAAGCACATCAGAGTAAAATAATAAAAGTATTCCTAAAACATCTAGACTATTTCTATAATTAAGCTAATTAAAGATTCTCACAAAGCACCAAGTATTATCTTTTGAGTGGACTGTCCTGTGCCACCAAAAATAAATATGTTTTCGTTCTGCAAAACGCTGAATTATATGAGACGGCCTTCAGACCTTATGTGCAAATTCCAGCTAATATACTTAGAGAATATAAATGGGGTTAGGTCCTTTGTATTTACACTATCAGCTGCTAAACAACTTGTATTAAGAAGAAATTACAGCGGGAATATTTTTTTTAAAGGGAGAGACTAGAGAGAATCATCTCTGATGAATCAATAAAGTTATTTTGATTTCAGTAGATATAATCAAACGAAGATACTTACTGCTCCTTTTTGACTTGCACTGTCGCCATGGATGGTGAGAAATGGGTTGGTGGTGGCTGGGTGCAGCGGCGGCGCCTGAGTACCTGCAAGTAGGTTGTTTATTGGTATTTGTGTTGGTCCAGAGATCTGGAGCTGCTGTAGTTCAGGCTGATGGTGCTGCTGGTGGTGATGTTGTTGCATTAACTGATACAGAAGGGCCTGATGTTGCTCCTTAGGTAAAAACATGTGAGAAAAGATGAGTTCCCTGTCACAGAATTCAGTAGTCAGTAAAGCCTGCCTTTTCTATTTTCTTCTTTAATGTTAGAAATTTAAATGTAAGTCACATCCATTCTACTAAGAAAGAAAACTAGTATCTCTTCTGCAAAAATACACTATGCTAGATAATATCTACTATAAAATGTTAATACCATCAGTGAATGGCTTATTTTCAAAATGGGCAAACAAATGTAGGAGACCTCTATTTAAATTAGGTTATCCATGATAATCAAGCACAGCAGCAACTTACAGAACTCATTAAGTTCTCTGTATCTGACTTTGGAATAAACTATGTGGGTCAAATCCTTCCTGTAATTCTGGGAACTTAAAATATGTTTAAATTTCTCATTCATGCCAACAGAAAGAGTGCTTTCTTCATGTAGTTATGAGACCACTCTTTACAGCAAGCATGTATTTCCATTCCCTGAGTGCCTCCTATGTGCCAGGCACTGTTTAGAGACATGTGTTTTGTGCTTGAGATATATTAATGGGGGGTAGGGGGAAGACCCCTGTCCTTATGTAGTCCACTCTGGGGGAAAGAGGGAAAGACTAACAAAAATGTTAGAGTATGAATATTGCTAAGGGTCAGGGGAAAGAGAGGTGTGTATGGAAGAGTATGGCAGGGGTGTGGGTCTGGTGAAATAGATTGGTCAGCCCTGACTGGTGTGGCTCAGTGGACTGAGTGCAGGCCTGTGAACCAAAAGGTCACTGGTTCGATTCCCAGTCAGAGCATATGCCTGGGATGCAGGCCAGGTCCCCAGTAGGGGGTCGCACAAGAGGCAACAGATTGATGTTTCTCTTGCACATTGATGTTTCTCTCCCTCTCTTTCTCCCTCTCTCTAAAAATAAAAAAAATAAAATAAAATCTTAAAACAAAATGAAACAGATTGGTCAGAGAATTCTTTATGTAGATATGGGCGGGGCGGGTCAGAGGTGTTCTAGGTAGGTACAACAGCCAGTGCTAAGGGGCTGTGTTGTACATCCAGTATGATCAAGGGAGACAGCAAGACCAGAGGTGCTGAAGTGGAGGGAGCAAGGAAGAGGCAAGAGGAGAATATGGGCCTCATGGCAGTAGGCCATGAATACTTTTTAGCTTTTACTTGAACTAAAAAGTGTAAGGTTTTGAGCAGAGAAGTGACACAACCTGACACAAGTGATTTAGGATTTCTTAATGGATTCAATATGAGGCACCAGAGAAAGGGAGGGGTGAAGGATGACTGTAAGGGTTTTGCCTGGAGCAACTGGAAGAACGGGCTTGCCATGAGCTGAGGAAGAGAAACTGTGTGTGGAGCAGGTATGTGGTGGGAGATTATCATTTCAGGTGTGGACAAGCTATGCATGAAATGTCTAGTAAGATAACCAAGTGGAGATACCAAGTAAGCACTTGGATACAGGAGTCTGAAATTCCAGAGTAAGGGCTGGGCGGGCAAAATATCTATACCCAAATGGTATTTAAAGCTACATGACTGGAGGAGATCACCGAATTCTAGAACACTCTAAGAGGCTGAGGAGAAGAGGAGGAAAGGAATGACCAGTTAGCCAGGAAAAATTTTAAGATGATGTGGTATCCTGGACACTAAAGTAAGAAAGTGTTTCAAGAAGGAAAGAGTGATCAACTCTGTCAAATGCTGTCTCCAGTCAGGTCAAGTGAGATGAAGAACTAGAACTGACCAGTGTGGCTCTTGTGGTTGGGCGTTGTCCCACAAAGCAAAAGGTCACTGGGTGGATTCATGGTCAGGGCAGATGACTGGGTTGTGAGTTCGGTCCATGGTCAGGGCATATGTGAGAGGCAACTGGTTGATGTTTCTCTCACATCAATGTTTCTCTCCCTTTCTTTCTCCCTCCCCTCCCCTCTAAAAATAAATAAATAAAATCTTCAAACAAAAAAATGACTGACCATAGGACTGAGCAACATGAAGGTCACTGGGAGCAGACAGTGAACAGAGAAACAGGGTAAAAGCTGGTAGGGGAGTAGGCTTAAGCAAGTTTTTCTTAAAACAGGAGAAGAAATATGCCTTATAATAATTCTTGCCTACATGAAGTTCAATGCTTGTAAATGAACAAGCTACCTCACAACCCTGGCTGATAAAGGAAAAAGCAGAGTTTAAACTGCTTCAGTCCTTATGGTTTCTGAGCAACAATTTATACTAAAAATTCCTTAATCAACCATGTTCTGGAAATGGGACATATATATGTGCTATTATGAGAGTGAAATCTTGATTAATAGGAAGAGCCTATTAGTTCAATTTTAGTACTTCATATTAAGAGGTAGTTTGAGATAAGAAAACAAGATCACATTTTAGCATAAGCATTTAAGAATTTATATACGATCTATCTTTATACCACTGGAAATACAGTGACAGTGAAAATGATGCCAAATACTTTCAATATTACTTATGACTCAATCAATAAAGTAGGAAAATATAGTCTAGAAAGAAATTATAAAAAGGCTGAAACTCTGAGTCATTTAAAGAGTACCTCCTACAGGCAGTCTAACTCAGTGAGGTGTGCTGGGGAAATGGGGCAGGAGAAAAGTCACAAAGTCACACAACCACATCAGCTTGGTCTCACCTGAAATTTGACTATAGACGGCCAGCCAGTGCTGCCCTTGCACGTGAGCTACACACTTCCACATGTCTTAGTTAACTCTTTCTCCCCCTTTGCCAATGTATCTACTCCACATCTTCTTAACCACTAATACTCCATTCTCCCTCATCTGATAACTTTATTTAAAATTCACTTTAAAAAATTAGCCTTCCTTTCCTTTTTCACCATCTTGAAGCCTGTGGAGGAACAGGACTTCTACAACAACAAATATGTATGTCTGGAAGGCTGTGGTCCAAGGCCATTTTTGCTGGCTATAAATGAGGTCTCCGCAACCAGAGGGAGCACACAGCCCTTCTTAAAATTGAAGGCGTTTATGCTCGAGATGACATCGAATTCTATCTAGGCAAGAGATGTGCTGATGTGGACAAAGCAAAGAACAACACAGTGACTCCTGGTGGTAAACCAAACAAAACCAGAGTCATCTGGGGAAAGGTAACTCGTGCTCATGGAAACAGTGGCATGGTTCATGCTAAATTCCGAAGCAACCTTCCTGCTACGGCCATTGGACACAGAATCCATGTAATGCTGCACCCCTCAAGGATTTAAACTTACTGATAAATAAATAAATAACAAACCCCCCCCAAAATAAAATTCACTTTAAATAATTAAAAACAATAAAAATGGATATCCTCAACAGCCTATCATAAAATCCACTGACAGCTGTTCTGCCTGCCCTCTTCTCAGAACAGAATGCTATGCCCAGCTCCTCTTCTTGCTGAGGCACTTTGCTGATCTGGGGCTCTCCTTCCTCTCACTTTCACCAGAAATTAACCTATCAACAGAGACTGTCATACTCAAAATGAATATAAACCACCCTCTTAGACCATGTCTTCCTCCTGTTAGGTGCCCATTTGCTTGCTTTCTACAGTAAAACATCTTTAGTTGCCTCCATGCCACCTTCACTTCCTCTCCTCTCATTTTCTTTTGAACCACTCAGTGAGGTTTTTACTTCTCACTAAAACCGCTTGCGTGAAACCCTCTAAACAGCCAGATCAAATGGCCAACTCTCACCTGTCCTGCCAGAAGCATTTTACACAACAGAGCCCTCCCTTTCTTAAGACACTTTCTTTTTTTTTCCCCCAGGGTTGTTATTTATTTATTTATCAGTAAGTTTAAATCCTCGAGGGGTACAGCATTACACAGATTCTGTGTCCAATGGGCTTAACAAGAAGGTTACTTCAGAATTTAGCATGAACCATGCCACTGTTTCCATGAGCACGAGTTACCTTTCCCCAGATGACCCTGGTTTTGTTTGGTTTACCACCAGGAGTCACTGTGTTGTTCTTTGCTTTGTCCACATCAGCACATCTCTTGCCTAGATAGAATTCGGTGTCATCTCGAGCATAAACGCCTTCAATTTTAAGAAGGGCTGTGTGCTCCCTCTGGTTGCGGAGACTCTGTTTATAGCCAGCAAAAATGGCCTTGGACCACAGCCTTCCAGACATACATATTTGTTGTTGTAGAAGTCCTGTTCCCCCAAAGTTCGGCAGCAGGAATTCAACTCCTTAAAACACTTTCTTTACGTGGGTCCCTAGGACACCACTTCCTCAGTTTCCCTTTTAAGTCACTGGCCACTTTTTTCCAATATCCTTTACTAGATTATTCTTCTCTTCCAGGATGTTCAGGGCTCAGTCTTCAGATCTTATCAAACCTTGTGGATCTAAACATCACATACGCAGTAATGACCCCAAATGCACATACCCAGCTGTACCCTTTTCCTTAGACACTCACTTGACCATCTAAAAACAGACATCTCAGACTCAGAATGTGCACAGCAAACTCCTGTTATCTCTGCAAAACCTGTTCCTACTAGTCATCAAATCTCACCCCATTGTTTAAGAACTCTCCTTTTTCTTTTCTTTTTAAAAAGATTTTATTTACTTATTTCTTAGAGAGAGGAGGAGGGAAGGAGACAGAGAGGGAAAGAAACATCATTGTATGAGAACAAAAGAGTTGCCTCTCACACGCCCCCAACTGGAGACCTGGCCCACAACCCAGGCATGTGCCCTGACGGGGAATCAAACCAGCGATCTCTCAGTCCGCAGGCTGGCTGGTGGCTCAGTCCACGGAGCCACACAAGCAAGGGTAGGACTCTTCTTTTTCTTGAATGTCCAGCAAACAAGTCTTGTTGGTTCTATCTTCAACATATACAATTCTAGACAGTTTCCCACCATGTTTATCACACTGTTTTAAGACACCAACATCTACCTGGGATGCTCCTGTTTCTACTGTTGCCACCATCTCCCCTCCCAACACACACAGATTATTTTCCATAATGCAGCAGCTAAATTCACCTTTTAAAAAATGTGATTATCATGTCACTATACTGTTCAAAGCCCTCCAGTTAATTCTTTAAAATAATTCTGAAGAAAAAAGTGAAAATATATGAAACAAAACTTTTTAAAAATTGGGATAATTATTAAAGCTAGGTGATTAGTATACAAGTATTATACTCTCTATTAGTACACCTAAAAAACTCCACAATAAAAAGGTTTTAAAAAAATCACCAATGGCTTTCCATCACAATTAAGATAAATCTAAATTTCTTGCCACAGACAGCCAAACAAGTTAGTCTGTGATCTTGGATACCAAGCCTACCTGTCTGACCCTCTCTCCTCTGCATTAGCCTCTCTCTTTCTGCAGTCATGCCAGCCTTCTTTCTAGTCTCCAAAACATAAATACTTGTCCAGCTGCAGTCTTTTACAACTGCTGTTCCCTCTACCTAGAATACGCTTTCTCATTTTTTTCCTAAGTCAAAAAAGTCATGCTCCTTAAACTTTTATTCAGATCTGTGCTCAAAACATCACCTACTCAAAGAAGCTGGACTGTCCTATTTAAAATGACCCTCTTGCCACTGTTCTCTATCACTTTACCCTGCTTTATTTTTCTTCTTAATACTTATCACTACCAAATAGTATATATTTATTTATTATCCATCTCCCTTCCCATAAGGAAGCTCCAGAAGAATACAAAGTCTTGTTCACCACTCTATCACCAGAGTCTATGAGAGCACCACAGCACATGTGCTCAGTGGAGTTAATGGTGTCACTACAAGTATCGCAGACTATACCAAATGTAAGACAAACTGTTTTTGCATTATGCGTCCCATGATGTTATTTCACAAAGTGGATAATCAGTACAGCACACAGAATATCTACTATAACTTATATCACATTCTCCTAATAAAAAATCAAATATTACTGATATCAAAAGGAAGCACTTACTGGCGTGAGCTGTTGAGAATTTAACAATTGCTGAAATTGCTGTTGATGAAGAAATATTTGTCTTTGCTGGTCAGAAAGTAATCCTAGTCCTGAGGCACTGAAAAAAATATTAAAATTCTTACTTTCTACTATATACCTTTAATGTTTTTTTAAATGTAAAATGAAAGACTACTCTTTGATTTGATGTTTAATAAGTTCAAGTTTTTAATCTTAACACATTTTGAAAACAATGATGGGCAAATTTCTTATTTTTGTGTGTACTTGCATGTGCACACATACATGTGCAAGCATGCATGCAGATAAACAAGAATTTATATTGTCAAGACATGTTTTGTTTTCCTTTTTATTAGCAACTAAGCAGACACTAAGTTATTTTATGGAATAGAAATTTACATGTGTTTTACAACATGCACATGTAATAATTTATTCTTAATCAAGAATAATTTAACCTACATTAAGTAACACATATTTAAAACAAGACATAATCCAAACACACTACTCAGTGATTTGACCCAACCTCTTAAAATGGTCCCAATGGTCAGTAAAATTAAGCACCAATGAAGAGAGAGC
>VMDR010036525.1:0-10473 GCA_007922815.1 Macrotus californicus | reverse complement strand
GTGTGTGAGTCTGTGTGTGTGTGTGCACCACTGTGTGATTTCAGAATTTTTTTATAGTGGCAAAAACCTGAAAAATTAATGTGTGTATTTATATAAGATGGTAGGAACTGAAAAAATATTGAATAAAACATATATTATCAAGACAGGTTATGGTAAGGGGGAGGGAAAGTAAAAAAAAAGAAAAAGACAGATTTAAAAATAGTAATTTACACTGTGACTATGTAAAAAGGCAAAAGGTTTTTCTTTTTAAGGAGTAAAACTAGAATTATACAGGATCAAAAGTAAATTTTCTAGAAGCAATTATGAAAAGTGTATTTTAAAAGCATATTGTCAATATTACCAAATTATACATGTAAAATAGGTGCATTTTTATGTAAATTTTTTCTAGAGAAAGTTGATCTCAAAAGAAACAAGATTCACACTCCAGGTAATACTTGCTGCATGGAACCTGCCTTCTCCTGGCACTCTCCAGCCTGGAAAAGTTCCTGCTTTGTATGGCTGGCTACCTTACCTGCAAACATCCTTTTTAAGGGTCACACCACCCCAATTTTCTCTTCGTTTTTCTTCTTCAGGTGAAACATAATGGTCACTTACGTATTTGTTGCTTTTCCTCTCCACCAGAGATGTAAGTTGCGTGACTTGGTCTATTTTGTTCACCGTGAAATGTCATTTCAGAGCACCATGACTGCACAAAGTAGATGCTTGGTATATATTTGTCAAATTAAGAAGCAAGCATTTTTATCCCTCTTTACATTTTCAGATCACTTGTTACTCACTCAACTAAATAGTTCTTTGCACGACAGAATACAGGCATTACTCTGAAAGGCAAAAAACAGAATTTGTTAAATTTATAATCCATCCCAATCACTGGTTTAGGGCCTCATAATTTTGTTCAATTTAATGTCCTCCACAGTCCATATCATGATCCCCATCATAGTGGTGGCAAATACAATTAAGTAATGTCCCTACTGAATTATTAAAGGTGAAGACAAAATTTGAAATAATGTCTACTTGTTTTCCCAGTCTTTGGCATTTACATTTTCTATTCTCTCATGCTTCCTGGAATTTTAAAAAAGGAGAGAATGATAACTTATTTACTCCTACTCTGAGTCATACATTTTATTCAGTGTTCATATTCATTGCTGCATGTAATTCACAAAGGAAATCTTAAATGTTTGTTTTCATTTTATAAATGAATATACTGATGATAATTGAGAATAAATAATTTGTCTAATACCACAGTCATAACAATAGGCAAAGCAAAACCTGAAACACAGGTCGCTCATATCCACATCAAGTGTGTTGTGCATTGTGCTATGCATCTGCAGATCCTAAAATCAACTTTTAAGTTTATAAATTTATTTAAGTCATTATCTTAAATCTCAGTTGAATTTAAACTTTTGAAGTGCGTGTCATTAGCTTTCAATTAATAAAACACAGTTTACTTGTCTGACCCTCAATTGTTTTGTTGATAAATGTCGATAATAGTAGTATTTATGTCATAAGATTGTTTTCAGGATTATTAGCTAATGTTGTTAAAACTGTATCAATATGGAGGATGTGCTTGCTCATAAATACTAACAATTAAATAGCGTTCTTAAAAATATAAGAAGATGGAGATGTAGGTAGATATACTTTGCCTCCTCAAAGTATACAACCAAAAGAAGGACAACAAATTTAAAAGCAGAAAATAACCAGAACTGTCAGAAAATCAAACTATATGAAAGTCTGACAACCAAGGAGTTAAAGAAGACACATTTATCCAGACCAGTCAGAGGGGCAGCCAGGGTAAGGACTCATGACAAGGCTGTGGCTAGAGGGCTGGATGAGGCGGCAGCTAGCAGACCAGGTGGTCCCACATTTGCATGTCGATAAATGGGGGAGCAAGACAGACCATGAAATCCAGGGTTCCAGTGTGGAGAAATAAAGTCTCAAAACCTCTGACTGAAAAAACTTGTGGGAGTTGAAGCAGCAGGAGAAGCTCCCAGCCTCTTAGGAGACTTTGTTGGAGAGATCCACAGGGTCCTAGAACGAACACAAAACCACCCACCCAGAAATCAGCAACAAAAGGGCTCAATTTGCTTGTGGGTAGAGGAGGAAGTGAGTGAAAGTTGGCCGGGAGTGAAGCAAGTGGCATTGTTCTCACTCTGCCTCCCCCCCCCCCCACACACAGCACCACAGCTCAGCAATGTGGGTTGCCAAGCCCTGGCAAATACCTAAGGCTCTGCCCCTTACTATGTAATGGGCAGTCCAGACAAAAAAGTATGGCCCAAATGAAAGAACGGATCAAAGCTCCAGAAAAAATACAACTAAGTGATCAAAAGATAGCCAACTTGCAGATGCAGAGTTCAAAATATTGGTAATCAGGATGCTCATAGAAATGGTTGAGAATGGTTGCAAAATAGAGGAAAAAGTGAAGATTATGAAAAGTAAAATAAAGGAAAATGTACAAGGAACCAACAGTGACAGGAAGGAAACCAGGACTCAAACCAACAGTTTGGAACAGAAGAAAGAAATAAACATTCAGCCAGAACAGAAAGAAGAAACAAGAATTCCAAAAAATCAGGAGAGGCTTAGGAACCTCAGGGAAAATTTTAAACGTTCCAACATCTGAATCATAAGGGTGCCAGAAGGAGAAGACGAAGACAAAGAAATTGAAAACTTGTCTGAAAACATAATAAAGGAGAACTTCCCTAATAATCTGGCAAAGGAAATAGATTTCCAGGAAGTTCAGGAAGCTTAGAGAGTCCCAAAGAAATTGGACCCAAGAAAGCACATCATAATTATATTACCCAAGATTAAAGATAAGGAAAGAATCTTAAACGCAGCAAGAGAAAAGGAGACAGTTACCTACAGAGGAGTTCCCAATCAGCTGATTTCTCAAAAGAAACCTTGCAGGCAAGAAGGGGCTGGAAAGAAATATTTGAAGTCATGAAAGGCAAGGACCTACACCCAAGATTACTCTATTCAGTAAAGCTATCATTTAGAATGGAAGGGCAGATAAAGTTCTTCCCACATAAGGTCAAGTTCAAGGAGTTCATCATCACCAAGCCCTTATTATATGAAATGTTAAAGGTACATCTCTAAGAAAAAGAAGATTAAAAATATGTACACTAAAATGAAAACAAACTCACAACTATTAACAATGGAACCTAAAACAAAAACAAAAATGAGCTAAGCAAACAACTAGAAGAGGAACAGATTCACAGAAATAGAGATGACATGGAGGGTTTTCAGTGGGTAGAGGGAGTAGGGAGAATGAGGGAAAAGGTACAGGGAATAAGAAGCATAAATGGTAGGTACAAAATAGACAGCAAGAGGTTAGACATAGTATGGAAAATGGAGATGCCAAAGAACTTATATATGCGACCCATGGTCATGAACTAAGGTGGGGGAATGATGGTGGGAGGGGGATACAAGACAGAGAGGAATAAAGAGGAGAGAAAAGTGGGACAACTGCATAATCAATAAAATATATTAAAAAAACAAAAATAAAATATTATATGGTACCTGAAACTCAGAAAGTTAAGTGACCTGTACAGAACACAGGATCAAAAATAGACAAAAATGACCCAATTTATGGTATCTTATTAATCTCATATTCTTTTCCACTGTCTCACACAGAGATGCCTATTGAAGACAATGTATTACTTAATTGACATTCATTGTATTTGGATGAGTAAAAGTGAGTTTTTCTCTGAATCAGGGCATGCCCTCCAAAGTCCCTTTATACTCTACCAGTGAAGGAAAAAATCAAAGAGAAGTGCAGCCTCTGTGTTTAAAAGTATTTGGGGTGGTTAAAAAAATAAATGCTCATCACGGTGACTGTGGCATGCCCTGGGATATTTCACTATTATCAAATCTGTCAGAGCTAATTCTGCTTCACAAGGTCACTGGTGGAGAGTTTCTGTTTGTATTGATTGACAATTGTGGTATTGAGGACGTTCGGTCAGGCACCTCTCTGATCAGGGTGGCTGTAAACAAGTGTTGACAATCTGGGCTGCTTGACAGTGAGCAGGCAGAGGGTCGAGCAGAGCATCTGGGCCTTAATTACATGCATTCACCAAACTTCAAATGACATTTGATACTCCTTTTCATTCAAATACCCAAAATAAGTTTTCCTTTTAAAAAACCAACATTTTACTGCAAGCTATATTTCTTAAAATCAAGGTATACTTACTATATTCCCTCCATTATATCAACTTAGGGTTGATATTGTTCCTTCAACATTATATAAGTGGTTTACAATGTGACTACTGTTAGACTGGTCTTTAATGAATCTGGTCTTTGGAAGACAATAAAAGCATTGCTAAAATATGATTAAAATTGTGTGTTCACAAGAACCCATACAATTAACTGGTATGTAAAGACTTGTGGATTGATTTACAACTTATGACACTTCTTCACATAATTCACTTCCTGTAAATTCAGCTTCACTTTCAAAAGGCTAGTTGTCAATTAAAAGTAAGAACTTACTTGTAAAAATCATTTTGGACAGGTTCATTAACTTAGGTATACCAATTGTCAGAGCTCTCAACCTCCTTGATTCTTCCAGTATTTTTTTGTTGTTGTTAAGAGAAAGTTCAAAAAGAGAAGATATTTTGTCATGTAGAATATCAGAAAATTATTTTGTGTTACTCTTAATTGGTTCTCAGAGTTTATGGTAATTCATGGAAGTCTGAATCTTCTTCGGCTATGGAATCTTAGGGTCTTAGGATTCTTACTAGTCTAATGAGGTTTGCTGATATCTTGAGAGCAGGCATGCAAAATGTTGCTCTCAGCAGTTTTTTACCAACACCATAATAGTCTACATTTTTTAGTGTGGTAGGCTGAAAATGCCCCCAAATAATCTACACGGCTCCAGATGATGTCCACGTCCTAATCCCTGGAACCTATGAACATGTTGCCTTACATGGTCAAAGGGCCATTGCACATGTGATTAAATTAACGATACTGAGATAGGGAGATTTTCCTGAATTATCTCTGTGGATGGAGAGGGCAAGAGGATCAAAGTAAAAAAAAAAAAAAAAAGCAGCAAATATAAAGAGAAAACCAGTGTTTGAAATGTTATCCTCTGGAGATAAAGGAAATAAGTGCCCGTGATCTGAGGAATGCAAGCAGGCTGAAAACTAGAAAAGGGAAGAAAATGGATTTCTCCCTGAAGTCTCCCAAGAAGTATAGCCTTGCTGACCCCTTTATTTTCTGACCCGAGAACAGTAAAACAAAATAATAATTTGCATTGCTGCAGCTGCTTAGTTTGTGGTGGATTGCTGCAGCAGCAATAGGAAACTAATACACATAATACACACTGAGCATATCAAGCGCCATCAATAGAAAAGTGCTTTAAAAAGCTGTGGTATGTATATACAGTGGAATATTACTTTGCGATAAAAAAAATGAATGAAATCTTACCATTTGCCATAGCATGGATGGACCTATAGGGTATGAGAATAAGTGAAATAAGTCAGGCATAGAAAGACAAATACCATATGACTTCACTTATATGTGGACTCTAAAGGAAAATATAAATGAAAAAATAGAAACAGGATCATATATAAAAAAGAACAGGTAGATAGTTGCGAGAGGGGAGGGAAGTTTGGGTGAAAAAGGTGAAAGGATTGGGTCATACAGGTTGGCAGTTACAAAGTAGTCATGGGGATATAAAGTATAGCATAGGGAATGTAGTCAATAGTACTGTAATAACTGTGTGTGATGTCAGGTGGGTGCTGGAAATATTGGGGAGAACACTCTGGAAAGGACATGGTTATCTACCACTATGCTTTCTTTATACATGAAACCAATACAAAAAACATTGAATGTAAACTGTAACTGAAAAAATAAAAAAAATAATTAAAATAAAAAAGGAAACACACATTGAAGGTGTTATAACAAAATATGCAAGTCCTGAATCTACCAGTGGGCTATTCTTCCCATTGTGGATGATTTTAATTTGGGGGGAGTTCATCTCTTTCATGCGGGTTTTTGATAGTCTAGAAAATTATGACCATATTGAATAAACATATAGTTAATGGCAAGCAGAAAAATAGAGTTCACTGGATTCAAAGTTACAGTGAATTAAAAAAAAAAAATGCAAACATCATGGAAACCAAGAAAGAGCTTTAAAATCAAACAAATGGAAAAACAGAAGCTAAGGCTGCCTGGGAGCTCTGCATCTGAGATTTTTGATTAAACAGCAAGGGTATTAAAATGAACATGATCAGGCTCTAACAACCCTCAGTTTCAGTGTCTCATGTGTTAAAACTCCTGATTGACCCAGGTTAGGTCAGATATTCACCTTCTGGATCTGTCACTCGCTCATGGTGAAGAGAAAGGCCACAGAGTGTCAACATGTGGGCTGGAGGTCCATGCCTTTGTGTCGTGGTCCCTCTCATGGAAGGGGGATCCATGCAAACTGAACAGTGAGCCTGACAGCTGACTACTCATGGAGCTTATGACCCCCTGAATATTATGAGATCCATTTGCTTCTTTCCTCAGCACAGAATGCAGAGGAAAAGGTAAGATCTCATATTTAGCTCAGTTAACAAAAGGAAAGAATGCAAATTATGACCTGGTAAATAAAGTAAGAAAATACTAAATGTTAGCCACAAAACAATGCCTAGGAAATGCAAAAATAGCAAATATTAAAACATTACAGAAAAGAAATGTACAGACTTCAGATATGCAGATTGAATCTGTGATCGAGAAATTGTCTCAGTTACGTGTGTGTTTTCCTTGTTTTCAAGCCAAACCTGGCATGCCAGGGTAAGAAAACCTAGGGCAGAACCCTCTCTCCGCTGATAACCAGCTATGTGACTTTGGGCAAGTATTTAACTTCTCAGTGTCTGAATTTTCTAAGATAAAAAATGAGGATAATAATACTATGTAGTATTATTAGAATTATAAGCCATACCTAAAAGTGTCTGCTACATAGCAGGCATTCCCATTCCTTAGTGTAAACTAGATCGAGTCAGAGTGTTTATGTAGTAAAAAGCAGACATGCTGATTATAAAGAGATGAAGAAATTTCTTGAAGGACAGTTTGTTTTTAAAAGTCTCTATTTCTAGTTTACATTTCCTCCATTTATCTGAAAATATCTTTATAATCATAAATAATTTCTACACATAAGGAGTATATGTGTTTATCTGTAGAGATCACCTGCTTTTAAAAATCACATTGGTGTTAAGTAACCTATTTAAGTATGCCCTTTATAGTCACTGCCTTGCTGTTTCATGTTTCCAAGGAGATTTAATTTACAGAAACACATGAAAAGCAGTGGCTATGACTGTACTCCTGGAGGAATGGATGTAAAATGAGGATGATGAAGACCCGGGACGGTAAAGAATGAATGGAAGAGGTGTAATATATTACATAGCTATAGCTGTTGTTCTCAGTACAGTCAATTTTGAGTAATTCTACAGATTAACTCAAGAGGATTAACTTTTTGTTGAAGGTGCCACAGTCTAGTGGGGGCAGTAAAGTGTGGTGTTGAAGGCAAGCTAATTAATCTCTCAGTGGATGTTTCCTCTTTGGTAAAAGGATCATAGGCCTTTCTTTGTAGATTTATTTATGAAGATTAAAAGAATAAGTACTCTAGGCACTTAGAATATGGCATACAATATGTGTTGCATAAGCAATTGCTTAAAAATAACATTTTACAAATGTTGATATTTAGGGCTAGAGTGGTCACTAAAATGCATCTTACTGCAGTAACTTAGTATTCTCAAGTCTATTTTAAGCAGCAAATAATCTACTCTAACTTACATATGAAAAATATGTGCAGTTCTACATTCATTTCTTTTTTCCCCATGCCCAGTCCTTGCAGAATATTAGATGTTCAATGTGAATTTTCTTGAAGTGAATTTACATCACTTGAATCACCAACCAAATGCAGCATATGAACTGGAAATAAAATTCTTGCCCACTTCAAGCACCTACAAAACACCATTTTCCTCATTTATGAACAAAAAGCACTCTAACCTGTTTATAAGGTTTAAATGAGGATTTTTATATCTGTGTCCTGGCACTATCATTGGTAGTTGTTATTTTGAAAGATTAGAAATCCTGTAGGATGGAGTGAGGCTAGAGAAAAATGGATTAATTCTAATTAAGTGAATGAGAGAAACTCAATAAAATACTCTTCAAATCGTGCCACCAGTTTTGTGATCAGCACATAATATATTTGAGAATATGGGAGAATAATCTTGAGATTTTTTATGCTAATTCAACAAAATTCATGGAAACACACAAACTGCCCAACAGACTCCTTTGAGCTGATATGTTAGGTAAGTTGTTATCATCTTAATTTGTCCCATTAGTTTCTGCTCTGGGGTCTCTTCTCCACAACCAGACAATCTTAACCTTTGTTGCTATCCTGAATCCCAAATATACCCTGGTATATGAAATAAAACTTACCTGCATACTTCATTTGCTGAAATGAACTCTATGAGAAATTTACAGATCTCCTTCTTACTTTGTGTGCCTAAATAGTACGCTTAATCTACTCATTGGCATCCAACAGCCTCTCAAATAAGTGAGAAAACTACCTTAATTTGGTAAATCAGAAATAATTAAAGATAAGTAGGAATAAATTTAAATATTAGATAAATTTGCTCTTGGCCAGTGTGACTCAGATTGTTGAAGTGAGGTCCCATAAACCAGAAGGCTGCAAGTTTGATTTCTGATCAGCACATATGCCTGGGTTGCAGGTTTGATACCCAGGGACGTACGAGAGGCCACTGATCAATGCTTCTTTCTCGGATCAATGTTTGTCTCCCTCTCTCTTTTCCTCCCTTCTCATCTCTGTGAAATCCATAAGTATGGTTTCAGGGGAGGATAAAACAGTATCAGATGATTTTTATAATAAAAATCAAGTTAAATATTTATAAAAATACTTGATATTTTTTCTTTTTATAAAGGTAGTTAATTCAACATATGAAAGAAATTATAAATAGTAAAATATATACTTTTTAACAGGTAGGTATATTTTTGTCTTTGAACACAGTCAAAAATAGACATCATAATGCTTTTCCTTTTTAAAAAAATAAGTCTAGTTTTAAGGCTGGAGAAATTTTAGCATGCACATATTTTACTAATAAATATCAATAACCTTAATTCTCAAGGCTCTCAGCAGTCAGCAAACTAGTTTGTAGTGACAGATAATACAAACTGAATGATACCCATAGCAATCCAGATGTACAAATAGTATTGGCATACACCTAATTTATAATACTGTTTCCATTTTTGAAATCGATTCTTATAAAGAACGCTTTTAATTTTAGTGCAAAATTTTATAAACTAGGTATAAATGCCGATGCTATATATCTTTTGTAATAATAATTCAAAGTTTAGGATAAGCTTAGAGAAGGTGTGATGGAGTTCAGAACTCAGGGTGCACGAGGATCTAGGAGAAAATCCCACTAACCTGGCTTGGGGAATGGAGAAGTAGAGGACAGCCATTGACGGTTACTTCGCATTACTACCCAACTTGGCTAGCTTCATAGTTATGTTAGACAGCTGTGCCTGCCACTGGGGCAAGGGAGATGAGTGTGAATTTCTGAATGTATCCTAGCTTGTGACTTAGCCTGGGAGCTAACAGAGAATGTGTTAATCTGGGAGGCGGGTCTTCAGTCCCAGCACTGGCACGAGAAGCAGGGGGCAGTTAACTGCATCACAGGGCAACATCTGCTGGGACTTATAATGGCAGCCAGAGAAAAGCAGATGATACAGGGAACTGGCAGATGTGACCCACTGTGGGAGGAGTCGGAAATGGGGTCACACTGGAAGCTCCAGGTGGGGATTTAAAACTAGGCACAGCAGCCATTTGCTTTCCCTTGGCCATGCAGGTGGAAAGGATGCAGAAGGAGCCCCTGCTGGCCTGCCATGAGGAGGTGCCACATGGTTTTGGATTAAGAGCTGGAGAACATGGTGACATGGCTGATAGTGCTGGGTATTGCGTGAGCTGTCCAGCCAAGCATGGGTTAATGGAAGATGCCTGAGATGATGAGCTATATCCGGGAATGCTGAGCTGTGGACTTCTGTCTTGTTCCGTTTTTCCTGAAAGATGGTACCTCTGACTGGCATAGTTCTGAAACTGGCCTGATTGGCAAAAGGGAGGCAGGAGCATATGTGTATGTTTATGGTTTTTTAAAGGGGAGTGGGACTTAACAACAGAATCCTGCCATTGTTTTAAATCTGTATAATTTTTAAATAAATAATTCCTTTCCTTTTTACTAAACTCTGGCATTGGGAGGCTGGTGGCAGGCAACTGCGCCCACACATCTGTTTCAAAATTGCATAGGCTAGGATTCTGTAACAAACATAGAGTGATATTTACCTTAATTGGCTTGTTTAAGGAATAATACATCAATATTCTTTCCAATAACTAAAATTTACTCACAAATTGTGATGAATTCAGCCTCAACTGTGTATAGAAAAGTAAACATAAGTTCGTCTTTTCTCCTTCCTCACTTTTTT
>VMDR010036524.1:0-10471 GCA_007922815.1 Macrotus californicus | reverse complement strand
AACTGAACCAACACTTAACCGTGGGACTGTTATTCTTCCTGCAGAAGCAGCTGCCTTTTTTTGTAAAGACTTCAGTCTATAGTTTGGAGCTGTCAAGCAGTATCTATCAGGTGGCAATCTAGGGCCTGAATATGGCTTGATCAGTGGCAAAGGGGTTTGATTTCTTTGCCTTGCAATATCTAATAAAAAATCTCTTGGGGGAGGAGAGGTAAAAGACTGGTCAGCACGGCACTGGATTGCCAATCGCACATCATCTGCATCAACAGTGGCTTTTTTAGCATGGCTTGAATAAATTTTCGCATCATCTAGAATTGTGGTCACATATCGGAAGGCAAACTCCAACATCTGATTTATAACTCTTGGTTCATATTCTGTAATCCCCATATCCTTCAGGATTTGTGCCATCATCTGTGCATCTTTCGGCATGCTCTTGGGAGAAGCCATCTTGCCAGACTCCATGATATCCGGTGATCAGACTTTAGATTATTTAAAAAAAATATGTACATTAGATCAAACCTGAAATTGTTACTTTAGTAGCAACTGTCAGGAACTTAAAAAAAATTTTTTAAATGTAACATTTAAAAAAATATTTCAACTTTAAAAATATGTTAAATGTTTTTAATTTTAATGAGGCCTACTTAAAGTTTCCTTTACTTAAATTTATTGAGTTTCTACCCTGTACAAATCATTACAGAATATAAACAGATGAAGACACAATAAGGGAATGATACAGACTAGGGGAAAACAGGGTAAAATAAGTAAAAACATGTATCATTTTAGAATACATGCAATTTCATGCAGACATGCAACTGTTAAATTAATCTAGGAAAATATCATAAGATAATCACATCCTACTACCTGAGTTCAGAATACTTTCCATCCAGTGAGATCAATATAATCAGTTCCATAGACAGGCTTGGCCTCACCTGAACCTTTACATGTTTACCCATCTCAAAACATTCTCCCTCTTCCTCATATTCAAATTCTACCTATCCTAAGTCCAATTAATCTCTTCATGAAAACCTTCCCAATTATTATTATTCACAAGAACTGCTAGCCAACGGGGTAGGGGTGGGGGCAATGTAATTAATGGTCAAAATAACTAGGACAGAGCTTTAGACAATACAGTGGTACCTTGGTACTCGCCGTTATTGGTAATTCATTCTGGAACTCATGATGAGTGCCAAGATGACAAGTACCAGACGACAAAGCATTTTCCCTTGCAGGATGGCATCGTGACTCATTCAAGTTCTAGCAAGTGCAACGAGTCCTGAGCAGACACCGAGTGCTGAAACATTTTTTTTTTTTGATCAAAATGAAATGAGAACAGGGTTTGATGAGCTCTGAAACCGACGAGTACTGAGGTATGACTGTACTTTCTATTACCATGGATCCCCAATATAGCATAAATTCCTTAACGGCAATCTTCCTCTGCTTTTTGTGCCCTCTCACAGTATAGTACTAACACTCCACTACTGCTCTCTCTCTCTCTCTCTAAAGACACCACCAAAATGTTCCTTACCTTCTCGAGCTAAATCACCCACATTAATGTATTTCAGTCCTGATCTTGATGCAAGTTCTTTGCCTAGTGTTGTTTTTCCAACCCCTGGTGTACCTGTAAGACAAGCCGCAGAAAATATTGTTCATGAAATACTTATTAGAATTTAGCCACCTACCTGCCCTTCTTAATATTCCTTAACAACTGAAATGAAAAGTATGGTAATTAACAACACTATTTGAATTAACATACCCAAAGCCTGTTGGATGTCAGACTCACTCAGTGTATCTGATTCTGTCAGAAGTGAGGCTCGGGCAATTCTGATACCAATTTACAGACTGCTTGCCACCACTATAGAAATTCCCAGAGTAAAACTAGCTACCTCAAATAAATTATCATTATTTAATTCTTTAAAAATTAAGAAATTGTTCATGGAAAAAAATTAAGCAACATGAAAAACAAATCTCATTTCCTCTAAGGACTTCCTCTACTCTTCCTTATAAACAAGATTCTTGAAGTCCTATGCATATGTGTTTGTGTAAACATTCTCACGTATGTGCATCTGACAGCACACTATGTATGTGTGTGTACCGATATATAACATGCACATATACGTATGTACACACACTGTACAATCCCATGTATATAAATGGCAGTACTACACCTGTTCTTCAGTTTCCCTTTTTATTATCTACTAGATTTCAAGATAATCAAATGCATAATTTTCAGCTGTTCAAGTTTAATGCCACTGAATAAAAATCATTATAACCCAAGATAAGAATAAATCAAATCTCTATATACAAGACAATAACAGTCACCTGAAGTTCCCCTATAACACACCATGTTTGAATCCTGGACTCACCATGTTTTCAACAAAATGCTCACATTCAAATTTTTGACAACATGGCTTAATGTTAAAAAGCAAGACATTGACTGCCCCAATCAATTTCGACGTTATACAATTTTCCCCTTAAGGAATCTTAAAGGCTAAATATTAATTTGTTGAAGTTAATCTGCAGCTCTCAGACACAGAAAAAAATTGTGCGCGGCCAACAAGCTTGTTTTCTTAAACGATATAAACTTTACAGCCCCCCCCCCCCCCCCCCCCGCCAAACAGCGTCTCCGTTATGCTGCATTTTAGTACCCCTCACATGAAACAGGCTCCCTGAGTATGGATCCAGAAAACCAGAAGGGCCCCCACGGGAACTTCACATCTCTGTACGAGAAACGACCAGATGCACTCAGGAGACAGATGTTTTCTTCTTGGTAGAAAAGGAAGTCTCTGATGCTAACTCAACAGACACGCAAAGCAAATAACCAGCACACGCCACAAACACCCGAACCCTCTTTCCAAAAGCAGACTCTCAGATACAAAGGAAAAACGAAAGACCGCCCAGGAAGGCCTAAGAACTAGGCATCCACCGGTAACAGACCTACTAACGTGACCTCTCTAAAACCCAAAGACAACCCGGCCAAGTAGAAAACAGTCAACACCCACGTTACACACAAAATCCAGGTTTAGAAGGACCAGGCCGCTCTACCCCGCTCCGCCTCGCCAGGCACCCCCGCCGGCGGAACAGGCGCTCCGCAGCACGGCCCCTCCCCCCGCCGCGGTCGCGAGGCCCAGGCCCGGGGACCTGACAACTGCCACGCCACGCGGCCCTCGACGAGCCTGGAGACAAAACACTGGGCGCCCCGCGTTCGAATGCCCGCGGCTCCAGAGAACTCGGCGTCCAGACCGACCCTCTGCCCAGCCCCGCCCGGCCGCGCGCCCTGACCGGTGAGTAGGATGTTCGGAAGCATGGTCCTCCCCGCGCGGGCCCGCAAACCTGGGCGCCGGGGCTCTCCACGCCACCGGAAGGGGCCGGCGGGGCGGCGGCGGCAGGCGCCTTTGGCCCCGGAGGCCCTGCGCCGCGCTCTCCGCCCCTCTCCGCTTTCCCTTCGCCGGCCCTGGGTTACCTGGCCTACTATGACGCCCTTTCAGCGCAGGGTCCGAGGCAGGGAAATGGAGGGGAAACCGCGACTCGAGTCAGGCAATGCGCCGGGTGCCTAAGTCCCCCTCTCTTTTGGCCGCCCCCGCCCTTCGGGCTGTGTCGCGAAAGCGCCGAGGAGAGGGGAAAGTCCGCCGTAGGGGGGACCCCGGGGAGGCCCGGCGCTGAGCCCCGGTAGGGCGGGCGGGCGGCCGCGCTTCCACCCGGAGCAGAGCCTGTGCTCCCCCGCTCCTTTCCGCCCGCGAGTCAGGCCGCCGCGGTGGCGGAGCCTGTGTCTGCCCTAGTGACGCGAGCCCATTTCTGCGTTCACGCCTTCCGGGCATCTCCTCGCCGCTCCTCCCCAGCTGCCCTTGTCATCTGGAAATGCGACGCGTGGGGGTGCGGGCCCCTGGCCTGGAGCCGGGGCGCGCGAGCCTCCCTCGGCTCTCCGCTCGCTAGCCGCCTGGCGCCGCACGGCCGTCTGAGCCGCTGTGCCCGGTGCGGTGTGGCGGGTGCCGTGGGTCTGCTGGAGTTCTCTTCTGCCTCTGACGTCTCGTTTCAGGAAAGTGGCCTCATCAGGGACAGCTCCCTGCTTCATAAAGGAGGTGATTGTCACTGTTGTCAGAGAATGACGTGGAGTCCTTACCCTAACGACAGCCTGCGCCTTTTATCTCCACCTGCCAGCTACCTTTATTCAAATAGGTGTTTTTTCCACCTGTGTACCTCGTTGAAACTCCAAAACAAAGACTTCTTAAATCGCAAATGATTTCTATGTGTATGACTTATTTTCTGGCATGTGGGAGTATGTACACATTATGTGTGCCTCCAAACTGTAAGAGTCCAATGTACCTTCCAATTTATAAGTTTTTAGACCTTTCCTTCTGGCTAACTTAAAATTGGTGAGTTTACTAGTTTGTATAAACATTGAAGAATGTTGAAAGTCAGAAAACAGTGCTGTCAAAAATTTCCTAATGTTTAAATAAGGAAACCAGTTATAGGAAAAATTTACAGTAAGATTTAAAGTCTTCATCCAAAGTGAGTGATAAATTTGAATTCATTGTGTAAAGGGTTTCTTAAAAAATTTTGACATTGAAAAGCTTCACCTAATTGAAAACGAGGGAACTTTAATTTTCTGTATAAAAACTGCACAAATAATATTGTCCAATTTTTCTTAATAACAAAAGGTAAGTACACAAATAGGTGGTTTTTCTGTTTTCTCTAATTATTGAGTTCATATGAAATACTTTATAACACCATAAGATTATTTGACACAGGTTATAGTCATTAAAATTAAATTTTATTTTAGCATTTTGATACTTGCATCTATGTTTATTATGTCCTTTCTCACTGGTCTTGAGTGTTAACATTATGTCGTTGATGATATCATGCATATTAATTGCTATCCTTCTCACCGTTTCTTTTTCTTAAAAAATTTTTTTATTGATTTGAGAGCTAGAAACATGGATTTGTGGTTGCACATAGTTATGCATTCTGTGGCTGATACTTGTGTGTGCCCTGGTGGGAGATCAGGGCAACCGTGGCTGTCAGGGTGATGCTCCAACCCACTGAGCTGCCTGGCCCGGGTCTCAGTTTTTCTTCATTGAGAATTTGTTTTCTTTTTGTTTCCTAGGTGAATTATACTTCAATATACTACAGGTTGTATGCTATGGATGGGAGCTACTAAAGTTTATAATGTCAAAAACTTTTCTTAGACGAAAGGTATCTTCCACAAAGGTATGATACACTAAAATGGTCATATAATTGCCCAGAAAGATTTACATTTTTGTACATGTTCTTAATGATTTCTTACTGCTATCAGTGTAATGGTGCCCAATATCTGTTGTAGGTAGTGATCTAAAATGTCTAATAGTATGTTGTTAAACAACTTACACTGCAAGTACAATCTTAGTTTTGAAAAAACATTTACAACCCTAGTCACAAAGAACAGGCCGGATGCTCCAGAACTAAAGAGCGGCAGAAGAGAAAAAATGTGTGAGTTCTAGAGGGGTGAAGGCTAACAAGAAGCCCCGCCTCTTAGAAACCGTCAGGCTCAGCGTACTAGCTCTCAGCACGGTTAGGAGGCAAAGTAGGATGAAGTATCGTACTCGTATGCAAAGTAGCTGTTTTCCTAGTGGTTGATATGATTTAAAAAAATTTTTTTAATTCATTTTTATTGTTTAGATTTTATTTATTTTTAGAGAGGGGGGAAGGGAAGGAGAGAGGGAGAGAAACATCAGTGTGTGGTTGCCTCTTGTGCTTCCCTTGCTGGGAACCTGGCCTGCAACCAGGCATGTGCTGTGACTGGGAATTGAACCGCAACCCTTTGGTTCACAAGCCCACATTCAATCCACTGAGCTATACCAGCCAGGCCTAAAATTTATTTTTTAGAGAGAGGAAAAGGGAGGAAGAAAGAGCGGGAGAGAGAAACATCTATCAGTTGCCTCTCTCACACTCCCAACTGGGGACCTGGCCAGCACGCCAGGCATGTGCCCTGACTGGGAATCCAGCCAGTGACCTTTCTGTCCTCAGGGGTGCTCAGTCCACTGAGCCACACCAACCAGGGCTGATTTGTCTTTGATCTTAAGTAAATGATTTAACTTTGCTGTTTCTCCCTCTTTTTCAGTAAATGGGAGTCCACATTTATGTCAGAAATAAACTCATAAAATGTGTATGTAACATGTAGGTCAGAATTGCTATCAAAGGGATTACTATAACATAATTTTTATGTACTCTTAAAAATAGAGGAAAGGGACCAAATTATAGTAATAGTGACAGCCTTTTGAAGAGGAGGAAATGAATTAGGTATCTATGACCAAAGTTTTTCCCCAGAGGTTTCATTCCTTCATCCATGACTGATAACATTTCTAACTCTGTCCTTAAAAGAGGAGTGACTATAATCAAGTGATAATTACAAATTATTCATAGTGTCAGGATTCTTAAAGTATATCCTCACAAAGTCTTAAAGCCGATAGGAACTGTTTTGATGTATGAAATGTGGTGTGTTAAACTGGTTAAGGTAGAAGAAGTGTTACCCTTCTCACTGTCGTATGTGGTTACGGTAAATTTCTCTGTTGTGTTTTGCTTTGTTTGATAGGTACTTTGAGTATTTATGTTTCGGTCCTACGTGAGTTTTAAAGTAATCAGCCTCTTCTTTATCCTGGGAAGATTACATTAATAAAAACAATTAAGTTTGTATTCTGTATTCCTTTATGTGGTATTCATCATTACCATGGTCAAGTAGACAAGTATGCATTTGAACTTACTGTAAAGTACAAAAATAACTAATACGTATGGAATCAGTTTTTTTCTTTTTTTATTCTCATCCAAGGATATGCTTTCTTAAATTGATTTTTAGAGAGAGAGAGAGAGAGACATCTATGGGTTGCCTCCTGTATGTGCCCCAACTGGAGATCCAACCCACAGCCTTTTCGGTGTATGGAACAATGCTCCAACTAACAGCCACCTGGCCAGGGCTGGAATCAGTTTTATTTAAAGAACTAACTTTTGAGATTTTTATTTTAAATATTACAAATGTACAATTTTTGTAACAGAATAGTTAAATTATATAGGGAATAGATGCAAAAAAGGTAATAGTATTTGTGTGATTTTTTTTTCAGGTAACAGATTGGGTAGACCCATCATTTGATGACTTTTCAGAGAATACAAGCATCTCTGCTATTACTGCCACATCATTAAGTGTGAATAACTCAAGTCATAGAAGAAAGAAAGTGCCTTCCACATTAGAAAGTAGCACATTTCCAACTAGGAAAAGAGGAACACTCTCTTCCTCAGAACAGATATATGCTCTAGAAAATTCAAAAAAATATGTGTCTGAAAATGAACCATGGGTGGATAAATACAAACCAGAAACTCAGGTACTAAGCATGCAAACATAATTTTATTTCAGGAAGGAGAGGGATGTGCATTTTCAGGTTATTATTCATAAAATCTTTCTAAATGAATTGGAAAAAAACAATAATTTCAGGGTTTTTATTTTATATCCCAAGGCTCAGAGTTTTCTTAACAGTTATTCTGAAGTGGTACCATTGGTTGTCTTAGATTAAATTTAACACCAATGTAGAATTGATCTGTTTATTTATTTGTTTATTGCTAAATGTAATGCCCCTTCCTATTTATTCCATTCCCAAAATATATTACAGGACTTTTAAAAATTTTATAATTCCAAACCTGCTCAAATTTTCAGATAATGGCATCAGTTCTTAAGTGTAATCAACCTTTTTTATCATGTTAATTGTTTGCTAGTTTTAAAATGTGTTGTTTAATCTGCACTGATGTACCAAAAGCCCTTGAGTTAAAGTGTTTTATTTTAAACTTGAAATTTCTAGCATGAACTTGCTGTGCACAAAAAGAAAATTGAAGAAGTTGAAATATGGTTAAAAGCTGAAGTCTTAGAGAGGCAAACAAAACAGGTAAAAAAAAGACATTTTAAACATTTAACACCAAATATTTCTCTGTCTTATCAGTGGTTATAAGAAGTTAAACTTTTATGCTGATTTTACTCAAATAAATCCAGGTCGCTAGCCATGGAAAGCTTTCTGGTCTTACTACTACTGGCCTAAAAGCTTCTGAGACTGAGTTTTCCCTGTACTTTGGTACCTCCTTTTCACTCAAGTCCTGTCATTAACGTAAAGCACAGTAAACCAGGTCAGGTGCTAGTATGTCTCACACTGAAGTAAGCAGGCAAATTACATACTGGTTTTGGTACTAAATGTAGCCTGAAACAGTCATTATTCATTTATGCTGATGTTTTTGGTTTCACTTCCTAAAACCACAATTACTCTTAGCTCCCAAGCTAGAATATTCTTCTCTCTTTAAATGTTTTTAATTTTGAGATTCTTCAGACATAAACATAGAATGGTAAATTAATACATAGACTCGAGTTGAACAGTTTTATAAGGATACTTTCTAAGTCATGGTATATATTTTATATTGTATCATATCAGGAAATATGTCTGGTTCTGCTGTTTTTGATGTGAAGTTTGATCACTAGATTAAGGAAATGTTAGTCAAAAGTCTTCATTATAAAGCAATTTTCTGTTGCAACTGGCACATAATCTATGGGGAGGTACTTTGGCAACAGATACATGTCCAGCTCCCCAGCAGTCTTTCTCCTAAGTACTTTAGCATCCATTTTCTGTCTTGTATGTATTTTAACACTAAACCAAAGGCTTAGATCCTAAAGCCAGACATGATTCAAAAGAGCACCTGTTGCCATTGGAGGCAACTGAAACACTACTTACTTCATCTCAACGTTGAAAAATTAAAGGGAATGATTTTTTTTTTTAAGATTTTATTTATTTATGTATAGAGAGAGGGGAGGGGAGGGAGAAGGAGAGGGAGAGAAACATCACTGTGTGGCTGCCTCTCACATGCCCTCCCTGGGGACCTGGCCCACGACCCAGGCCTGCTCCTCCACTGGGAATCAAACTGGCAGCCCCTTGGTTCACAGACTCGTGCTCAGTCCACTGAGCCACACCTGCCAGGGCAGGCGTGATTTTTTAAAATCAGATTTACTGTGTGAGGGAGTATTATTGGGACCTACAATCTCTAGTTTCTTTAGAGCCCTATCTTCTAAATATGTTTCTTAGTATACATTTTTTAAAGAATCTGATATCCAAACTGTTCTTCTCATTAGAATATTATACTTGTATAATATTAAAATACATAATCCAGAGAGGTCTGAGTTAAGATCGAATTTCATGAGTTCAGGTGACCTCTAAAAATATTTGTTTCAAATGTTACCTCCTTAACCCAACTGAGGCTTAGTTGTTTTAACTTGGCTACTAAGTAGTCTTTGGGAGGGGCATGATGTAAAAATGAAGACTTAGCAGAAGCTACGCTTAAAGGTCAGGAAATAAGATTATCTTATTTTATCTAAAGCTGGTTTACTCCAGCTAGCATTATTGTGAAATGTAGTCTGCTTATACCAGACATTTGATAAATATTTATAGAATTAATTAATATTTAGAAAGAAGATTCAAACATAATATTCTAGCATTCCAGTGATTTTGATTCTTAATGTTTGTGTTTGGTTTTAGGGTGGATCTATTTTATTAATAACAGGGCCTCCTGGGTGTGGAAAAACAACAACTATAAAAATACTATCGAAGGAGCATGGTATTCAAGTACAAGAGTGGATTAATCCAGTTTTACCAGACTTCCAAAAAGATGATTTCAAGGAGATCATGTTTAATCATGGTAAGGTGTGCTATGAAGGTAATGGGAATACTGGAAAAAGCCTGTGCTTAATTGAAGGACATTTGAAACAAACTCCCTCTCCAAATCCTTAAGATTCCTTTTTGTTCTATAGAGAAGGGTCTATATTGCCTCTCCTATACTAGATTGGCATCTGCTCACTACCGGCTGCTTTACATAGTCAGAGTAGCAATCAAATGAAACTATATGAGAGCATTTTCTCCCATATGTCCTAGTTTTCAGAGAGAAGTAATTTCAGGAGAAGGAAAGGAACCGGGTATCCAATAGAAGAGAAGGGGATTCTTTGAGGATTAAATTTTAACTGTTGTGTTAGATAACAAGCTAATCTCTTTGTATTTATGTGTTTTTCTTTAGGCATAGGCTAGAAAATTAAACTGTATAAATAAAATCTTTTTGTTCTAAATAAATAAAGCTTTAAGAAATATTAAAGGAGCTTGTCTCTAAACAAGAGGAGAGAGCTTCGATCAGACCTGTGTGAATCAAATCTAATGAAAGCGTAAGGCAAGACTGTCTTTGGAATTGGGAAGGAGGCCTTAAGACAAACACCCAAAGATAATAATGGTACCGGCCCTGGCTGGTGTGGCTCAGTGGATTGAGCGCCAGCCTGTAAACCAAAAGGTTGTTAGTTCAATTCCCAGTCAGGGCACGTGCCTGGGTTGCAGGCCAGGTTCCCAGTAGGGGGCATCCAAGAGGCAGCCACACATTGATGTTTCTCTCCCTCTCTTTCTCCCTCCCTTCCCCTCTCTCTAAAAATAAATAAAATCTT
>VMDR010036523.1:0-10470 GCA_007922815.1 Macrotus californicus | reverse complement strand
ATGTAGTTATTTTGTCCATTTCACCTATGCAATACGGATATGCTTAAGCCTTCTAATACTACGTTTTTGACAGTTATTCCTTATATTTTGAAGGTTTTATATTTGTGCTATATATATTACCATTTTCATAAATACTATCCTTAAATCTGAACTGATGTGGCTTCAGTGCTCTCTGTAAGTATTTCCTATATATTTTTCTAATTCTGAAGTCTCTTATTTTGATTCATTTCTCATTTAATGGGATATATTTTGAGTAACCCTTTCAGAAAGGACTTATGATGTAAATTTGATTATGTCTTTCCATTGCCTTTCCATCTTAGTAAAAATGTAGCTAAATATAAATTTCCTGAGCCACAAACTTCCCCTGAAAATCATGTAAACAGTGTGGCATCAGGTCCAAGCATTTAATGCAGGCAGGAGACCATGGCCGGCCCGAACTTTCCACTTCTGTGAGTAACTGTTTATTGCTAGGAATCTCACAAGATTCTTTTCCTTTATGATGTTAAATTTGCTATAAGACATGACTAGACAATAATCTCCTCTCCTTAATTTAGTCAGGTACACGGAGGTTTCATTCTACATATACTCTGAGGTATTTCTTTAGCTTCTTTTATTCCATTTATGGGTTTTACTTCTGTTACATTTATTGGGACTCATCTTTAAGAACTTAAATTATCTTCAGACTAAATTTCTATTCTTTTTCTTCCATTTATAATCCCATTAATTATTTCTACTTATTTGAGTTTTTCTATTCTCTAGAAAATTTCTCTATATTTTTCCCCAAAATAGTTCTGAGTTTATACAATGTAGATTTTATGTATAATTTTTAGTTAATGTGCTGGCTCTGTTATTGCATTTTAGTTTTCTTAAAACTTTTGCCTTCTTGTGGGTTTCAAGATTTTATTTTTATCTTATTCAGATATGGAATGTAGATGGTATAAAATTTACTTGTTTATTCTAATTAGTTGTTTTTAAAATTGTGCACTTCCTATCCAGCTTGAGAATTATGGTCCATCTTTTACTTTATAAAAATTTTTCCTGCTCCCATTTTCATCTCTTTACTCCAACAATGAGAAGAGAGCAATTGGACCAGTTATTTTTCTATATACTGAGTTGATAGACTGTTTCTAGCTCCCTTCATTTTCTTCCTCTCAGATCTTAAGTCAGAGAAATGATTTATGTAAATTACATATATAGTTATTTACATATTTTTATATAAAGAGGTTAAATAATTCTGCAAACTGAAGAGCATAAATACAAAGTCAAGGCTCTGGAAAGTATGACGGATCCACAATAATGAGGAGCCATTTTTCAAATGGACTGGAAAGGGTTGAGAATAAGAGGAAATTGACAGGATGTCCAGTATGTACAGCATGGAGGACAAAGAAAACATAATATGTCAGGGAAATGCAAACTAAGGTAGGTGGGTTCCAGATCATTCCGATCATTCCTTGCATTGCTCATAAATTTAGACTACACTATAAAGCATTCCCAAAGATGTAGTTCCTACCAAACTAGTCCTGTGAGACACGCCGTGAAAAAGAAATGGGTTGCATGGTCAAATAAGTTCGGGAATCTTGCATATTATATCCTTTTTCCTTTGGGAGATTTATAATGAACATCAGCATCTAGAACTATTGTAAGGAAAACTGATTACTGTCAACTTAGAATTTTTCACGTCTTTTCTTTAACATCTACTATAGCTTATGCCAGTTATTGGAAAATAAGCTGTGGGTATTCCTGCTGTGGTTGTTAGGGAGTTATTGAAATTTTTTTTAAGCAAGGGAGAGACATGATCAGATTTGTATTTACAAAGATTACACTGAATTGTATGAGAAAAAGTTAGTGGGGGCAAAACTCAAGAAAGAAAGGCAAAGTTAGCAGTTGCTTTCATAATCTATAACTTGAAGATAGAGAAGTCTGTAGATGTCCCATAGTGTCACTGTGGAACCTCAGAGAGGGAAAATAACAAATCCATCATTTGGGGCTTAAGGGAAACACAAAGAAGCCTGTTATGCATGCTTTTTCCTCTGTCTCTGCCCAGACATTTAATATATAAAGCCCATTTCCAGAACTGTGACCAGAACTTCAACCTTCAATTTTGTCTCTTCAAATTTCATCTAGCAAAGAATCCTAGCACACTTCTTAAATTGTTCTAGTTGTTTTTCACTCCTTAAATTGGATAAAGGGCAATTTTATCCTTTGTGCTTCCTTTTGCCATTTCCAGCTACATTTATTTCTAAAATGTTCTACCCATTTTTCTTTAAGAGAGGTATTTTATTTTTTGTTCTTTAAGAATTCATTGTTTTCTTTAAAGGCAGAGCAGACTTGTGGTTACATAGCCCCGGTCACAGACACAACTAGATCCATTTTATTTTTCTAGTCAGTTCTGCCAAATCTTTTCAATATTACTCTGGCTCCAGCTGATTTATTTTTATTCTCTTGATACTAAAAACCTGAAAGTTTTTCTACATTAAATTGTTCTTCTTGCCACTCCCCTCCCACCATGCAGTCAGAAAAATAATCCATGCGTCCTAAAAAAGAGTGAAGAAGAGCATTCCTGCCATATTAATTCCATTTCATTACTTTTTTTAACAAACCCTAATTTATTTTTACCCATAATTTTTTAAAAGTAAATAAATCCTTTAATACTTCATACTAGAAACTAAAAGTAAAGGAGTTAAGCAATTTTACCTAAGACAAGCTTATCATTATAACATGCTATTAGAAAATATGCAGATTGTCTGACTGTCCTTTAAGGCAGAATTTAGAGTAGTATTTAGACTAGAAGATCCATTTATTTGAAAATTAAAATTTCTTTTATTCTGATCTGCCTCTTCGGGAAAAAAAAAAAGCTGATGTAGTCTAACCTCCCAGAGAACATAATGAACTATGAAATCTATTACTAGTAGTTGCTCATCTCCAGTGGTTTTCCCGATCACGGGTAAGTCCTAACTGTTATACCTTGGCAGGTGCTGAAGTCACTCCCCACCCTATCACTGCAACACCAACATGAATGCTTGTTAACCACCCACTCTTTTTAAGGTTCTTTTCTCAGACCTTTGGATGAGATAAATATTAGGTTTAACATTTAAAAGCATTGAGACTTTGATGAGTTTCTTTCCCTGGTTGTGTATTTTGTCATATTTTAAATTCCACTGTTTAACTGCATAACCTGTATTAGGGGTAAAAGTCACTTTTCAATTGGGTGGTGTGTAAATTAAAGAAAACCTTAACTAAAATTGGAGTCAGGAAGGCCAGTAGAGGGAGCTCTCACACTCTGCAACTGGGCTGTACCACTAGTAATCAATTATCCAAACAGGAAGATATCAATTGCACCAAACAGGAAGATGATGTCAATTACTCCAAACGGGAAGACATCAGTTGCACCAAACAGGAAGATGATGTGAATTACTGTTAATTCAGTTACAGACACCAACAATAAGGGAGGTACCAAACAGGAAATGCAGCTACTTTGTTGCTCAGCATCAAGTCCCCCACCATGGAAGCTCATGCAGTTCTGCCAATGAGAAACCATCCTCGCCTAAACTCTTTCCTTCACTTTTTCTCTTGCTATTAACTTCTTTGTCCCACCCTCCTTTATAAAAGCCTTCCATCTTGTATAATCCCTTGCAGTCTCTCTGATTGCTAGATGAGATATTGCCAGATTCATTACTCATTTAATAAAACCAATTAGATCTTCAAATTTACTCAGTTAAATTTTGTTCAACAGTGGTCAGGGGAAAGCTCTGTTTGGAAAGATGGCATTTGAGCAAAGACCTGAAGGCGATAATAGAGTAAATTGGGCAGCTGTCTGGAGGAGTGGCAATCTAGGCAGAAGGAGCAGAAACTGCAAAGGCACTGAGGTAGAAGAGGATCTGGCTGGTGTGAGAACAGCAGGAAAACCACTGGGGCAGGATCAGAGTTCGTGCAAGAGAGCATAGTAGGGAGTGAGAGTAGAGAAGTAAAAGTGGCCAGATTGTGGAGGGCTTGGTAGGCATCTAGAGAATTTCATTCTGAATGAGGTAGAAAGAATTTTGATCACAAAGACAATCAGTTGCCTGTTAGTAAAAAGAAACCACTTTGTATTTCAGCAGAAAGGGGTTTACATGAAAATCCTTTTTTTAATTTTTTTTTATTTATCGATTTTAGAGAGAGGAAGAGGAAGAGAATGAAGGAGAGAGAGAGAAACATTGATTTGCTGTTTCACCTATTTATGCATTCATTGGTTGGTTCTTGTAGGTGCCCTGACCAGGTATGGAACCTGCAATTTTGCATATTGGGACAATGCTCTAACCAACTGAGCTACCCTGCCAGGGCTTATACAGGGAAATTTGTGTTAACAAAATCATTGGCAGGGCTAGAGTAACGAATGTCAGAGAAGGCTGTTGCCAACTAGTGCTTAGGTTTGTTACTAACGTTCAGATTCAGAAAGTTATGAGAATTGAAAAACAGTTGAGAAAATACCAGAAGAGAAGCAAGTGATTCAAGAAAAAATCCCTGAGGCCCTTAAAAAACTCATGTCATCTTTGCAATGCTAGAGGAAAAATATTATAGTTTCTTCTTTTATTCTACCTTCCAAATCACTAGTAATTTTCTCCAATTGTTGGCATTTCATCTGGAGCTCTACTGGCAGGAATTCTGGGAAATGTAGTTTCTAGGCTCCCGACTCCCATCATACAGGAGAGGGTTAAAAATGAAGAATGATGCTAATGTGACAATAGACAAGTAAGATAATCAGACTCTTATTTTAAAACTTTTCTCTGGCTTCAGTGTTCACGTCAGTCTGGAGGAATGAAAGAGTGAAAGCAGGAAGATTGGTTAGAAGATGTAATAACCCACATAAGAAAAAGCAGAGACTTGGACCAGGATATTAACAGTGAAGGGACAGTTAAATGGCACTATTCTGGTCATTGAAGGTAAAACAACAGGATTTTCTGATGTATTAAATATGAGCTAGACAGCAAATGAGCAATCGAAGATGACTCCAACATTTTGACCTTCAGATCTGGAAGGATAGTGTCTCCATGAACCGAGATCAGGAGGAGGGCAGAAGAACAGGCTGTGAGGAGGGAGGAATCCCAACCTGGCGTGGTATCAGTGGTTCCTAAATTTGAGCCCGCATCAGACTCACCCAGCAGCCTTGACAAAACACAGATGGCAATGTGTCACCTCAAGAGTTCCTGAGACAGTAGTCTGCAATAAGAATGTTCTTTTCTAGAAAGTTCCCAGATGATGGGGATGCTGCTGGGCCAGGAGCCACATTTGAAGAACCACTCTGTTTTAAAGAACTGATGAACATCAGAACTTCCTATCGACTTTTAAAAATGTGTTTGAAAAAAAAAATCTACCAAAAATTATTTTATCTTGCTTTAATTAGGTGTTAACTATAACAATTGCGGTGTTGCCTTTGAATATCTGAAAGATGCCAGTATTTGTTTTACCAACCTTTACATGCGGGCCCTTATGCCTCAAATACATTTTAAATAAGTAAACGATTCTACTGTTATTTACACTGAGGAAGAAGACTTGAATATTTGCATGTGTTCTGTGTCAGAATTTTTATATTTTCTCTTCCAGCAAGAGTAAAGACTAAAAGATTAGGAAAAAGATTCCAACATAGTTTCCAATAACGATATCACTAGAGATAGCTACACATTTTGCATTTTATGTAATTGAATCCACACAAAATTCTTTATTGCAGATGTTAACATTTCCCCTTTTAATGATGAGAAACTGATGTTCAAAGAGGTTAAACCTTAGACCCTGAATTCATACACAGGTCAGGCTGATTTTAAACTCATGGCCTCTTAGAAGGAGACTGGACTTAGGGTAGTAAACACACATTACAATATACAGATGATGTAGAATTGTATACCTGAAACCTATATAATTTGATTAACCAATGTCACCCCAACACATGCAATTTCAAAAGAAAAGACAGCAAACAAGAAAAAAATAAAATAAAATAAATCATGGGCTTTTTTTCACTGTTTCCCAAGTTTGTTTTTTAATATGGTTACCTGGAGTGTTTGGTAAAAATACAGAATTCTAAGTCGACCCTAAACCTAAAGAGCCAGAATTTCCAAGGAAGGGTCCTGGAAATCCGTAATGTTTAACAAGCATCCCAGGTGACAGGCGCGGGCAAGTTGTGGGAACGCTGCAGTACTTCCTGTCCATGATGCCCAGGGCAGACCAATGCAGACACAGAGGAGAAATGCAGAAACTTCCAGATTTTATCTCATTCTTGGGATATTAATTTTAAAAAGATAATATGATATATTTATTTCTAGTTCTATTATAGTTAGTCCCTTCCAACAGCTTTTGGGTAATGCTAACCATTTCTGTATTCAAAATAATTACTTTCCAAATTTTCTTTAAACTATTAATTTTTATTTTTGTCTGTGTTGCTCAGGACTTATAAATGTTATGATACTAGAATAGCACAGACTGTAAATCCTGTAGATGGATTTAAATTTTAAAAGAATATATTTGCTATGAAAAAAAGAAAAAATCAGCAGAAGTAATTATATCTTTCATGAAACTCATGGAATTTTCGGATAGACATTGAGAAAATACTGTACCAAAATTGTAACTCCTCAATGCTGGAAAACTAGTCTGATTAAAGAGATTCTTGGTTTACAGAGAAAAGTAAATTTCTCCACTTCGAATTTACATCTTTCTTCTCTGCAAAAGAGAGTCACATTCAGACTGAAAAGGATACAATTAATATCAATAAGCCAAAGGGCTGAAAAATAACATGAAAAGATGTCCTGGTATTCTGAATAAGTTAAAGTCACTTCTTCTAAACAAAACACATTCCAAAGAGGAAGAGGAAACACATACTGGTAGTGATGTTTGTTGCTGGGAAAGATTCCAGAATATTTAAGGTATGTAAATACCATTTGAATTTTCAGGTAGGGGAGTGAAAATGGGAGGATGAATTAAACAAAACATACACCAGTCAGTTTGATGTGTATTCCTGATCAAGATTCAAATACAAATCATAAAGGGAGAGATAAAAAAAAAACCAGATGATTAAACGGGTCACAGGGTTCCAGAATTGCTTTCTTAAAAACTATTTAAGTAAAAATAACTTCTTTAAATCGTGGTAAGGACAGTTAACACAAAATCTACCCTCTTTAATTTAAGTGTATAATGCAGTGTTGTTCAACGTAGTCACCACTGCTGTGCTTTAGAACTTACTCAAGTTGCTTTACTGAATCGTGACACTTGTTGAATCCATTCCCCACTCCTGGCAACGATCTATCTTCTGCTTCGATGAATTTGACTACTTGAGATATCTTAGATAAATAAAATCATGCCATATTTGTCCTTTTATGACTAGCTTATTTTATTTAACACAATGTCCCCCAGGTTTACCCATGTTGTCCCATGTGACAAGATGTCTTTTTTTAAGGTTGCGTAACGTTATATTGTATGTATATTCTACATTTTCTTTTTTTTTTAATTGTGTTTAAGTACTACCAAAACAATATGGTGCCTTTCGCCCTGGAGCTGCACATTGACCTGGCCCAGCACTGTGTGAAACTAAAGGAGACTGGTTAGCCCGGCAGGAGGCCTTGTGCATGCCATAGGGACATCAAGCTCACAAAGTGAGTCCGCAGATCAACACCAGTTGTGCATTAGCTACAGAGGCATCCAACATCCTCATGCACGGCAGGCAGAGCATCAAGGCTGCTGCTTCACACTGCCTTCCAAGGATCATATTTTCCTAAGCAGGGGCCATGCGTTAAGGGAAAGCTGGAAACTGTAGTTCCAGCTTAGCTTACTTCTCACAGCACAAGGTCACCACAGTCTAACCCTTCTCAGTTTAGAAGTTCTTATTTAGTTAGAAGTTAGGTAAACATATTTTAACCTTACTTAACTTCTGAATAAATAAATAGCAAATTCATGCTTCCACCTACTATGATGTAGATATCCCTCATACAACTGGAAACAGGCAAACTCTCTCAACAGAAATGATACAAAAATGTCTCTTCATACATTTATGGACATCCTCTCCTCTTCCAGCTGAATGTCTCACTTAAATATCCAGCACCTTAAATACTGAGATGTAAGGTTAATGTATAATGTGATATATTCACCTCAGTATTAGGAAGTAAAAATCAAAAAACTGTGTCTGTATATCCTTCCCAATTTCACTCCAACTGTTAGAAATGGGTCCTGTTTACACTGTAAGTTGTTATATTTATTTGAATTATAATTATTTGTTTATGAATCTATTTCCCTGCTAGCTTGTGAGCTTTTTTATGACAGAAACTATATATATGTGTGTGTCCTTTGTTGTTTCCATAGCAACTAGCACAATGTCTGACACTTGCTCAATATATATTTGATGAACCCTGCATTTCTACAGTTTTATTGTTAATTAACTGTAACATTCCTACAGTATTTCTCAGTGAATAAAACACTGTTTACATAGGTCTTATAGGTCTTTTAGGTCTTTGAATATCAGAATAAAACAGAAAAAAATAGGGGATAAAGGCCAAGGTATGGAAATTTGAGGACAGAAGCATCAAGTTCCCATCCTCTAGGAGTTGAAGAACCCCACAGACCCAACCAGCAAGAAAGCATCTGTTTTTAAGAGAATACGAAATACAGATGGAAAAAAAAAAACACTAGGAATCAACTACTCAAGTTCTAGTCTCAGGTCTCTGTTTAAATTCACTGAAAGTCCTTGAAAAATTTCCTTAATCTTTCTCAGCTTCACTTCCATCTAGATAATGGAGCCAAATAATCTTTCAGATATTTTCCAAATATAATTCTATTGCATATATTACAGTCTTTTTTTTTTTACTTTCCTATTCTGAAATTTTCTATTAGAACCCTCCTTCAAATTAGGTGAAAACACTAGGGCTCTGATCAAAAGAGGTCTCTAGTGCTTACTTGGGTTATAATGAATGATGTGGTCAGATTACCAGGTTCTCTACCTGCCAGTTTGGAAGTAAGGAGATACAGTAGGCTTCAAATATTAGAGTAAAGGGAATGACTAAGCTGAACATACATCCCAAAGTCTCCCACGCCAAGGTTGGACAGCAAAGTTTCACAGCACAGGTAAAACTGCAGAGGTGGTAGCAACCATGGTTGTGATAGGCAGACCCTAGAGAACCAGGAAGTTTCTTAAAGCTGTAAAGAGGAAAGAAGATCCTTGGGAGGTGCTCCAGCATGACCTCTGGCCCTAGACTTCCTGGAAGTAAATGCAAATAGGTGATCAAAAGGATAGGTTGGAGACAGCAAGAGACTACGGGGAAAGTGACTGATAAAAGATAATGTCAGGAAGAGCGACCAAAATGGATTCCCTATCATGAATCAGGTCTTGCTCTGTCTGTTACAGGGGTCATATTCCATAGTCCTCCCAACAACTTGGGTAAGTTGGAACTGTGATCCCTTTTATACCTGAGGATATAAAGGTTCAGCAACTTGCTCAGTACAGGGATCAGCATTTTTACGGATCACTGATAAAGAGGCAAATTATTTTTCAGTCAACTTAAGATCCATCAGAATAAAAATTAAAATAACAAGTCTTGATAGAGAGACTCCTGGGCACTTCTGTCCCCTACAGGTCTGGCTTCTTCCTAACAAGGGCCTCCTAAGAATGAGGTTTTCTTTTGTTGGTCACCAGACTGTCCTCTAAAGTAGTTACAGCCTGTAAGCCTTAGATACAAACATGGTCCATACAGTTTGACAACATAGCAGTTTGGTGTTAGCTTTCAAAGGTTTATTTAAAAGAAAAGATGTATTGCCACTTAGCATAGATTTTTAAGGATAGATTTCTAGAGGGTATGGGGCGATGGCTAACCCTTATAATTCTGGTTTCCAAATAAGGGCTTCAGTGATGAGACCCATCCTCAGACAGTAGCCATTTCTGACATGATTAGATTTCAGGCACTTGCTTGCCTGGCTATTACCATGAAGTACAGGTATGTGCATGTGTATATGCATGTGCATATGTGTGTACCATGTGTATGCAATGCAAGCATGACTCTTGGACTACATTTATTTTAGAAGTTAAAGTTTACTTAAATTTTTATCCATACTCCATGAACTTCTGCCTCTATATAAATATGTCTGTTCGTTTAGAAAGAAGCTACGCTAGCTGCCCCTCTGAAGTAGATAGTATTTCATTAGACTAACACCAAACATCTTTGAAAACAAAATGTAATTCTACATTACAGTTACATTCAACTTATATACATGCTTTGCTTTTGAGTTTTTAGTATCACATCCAATGTAAAACAGAATAATACCTAAACAAGGCAGTAAAAATGCACAGTGGAGGAAAAGGACAAAGCATGTTCTCAACAGCCAAAGTAGATAATAAGTTGTTAAGACAAGAAGAAAACCTGGACAGATGACAGAAACTGACCCAATCACAATAATAAAGAAACAGAAGGGAAGATTTCAAAAATATTGAACAGATAAGGCACCAGGCACGAAATGAGAAAC
>VMDR010036522.1:0-10473 GCA_007922815.1 Macrotus californicus | reverse complement strand
AAAAAAAAAGAATACATAGGGAGGAAACAGGGACTTCCAGTCAAGATGGAGGCATAGGTAAACATGGCTTGCCTCTTCACACAACCACAGCAAAATTACAACTAGACTACAAAACAACTATCACCCAGAATTATCAGAAAATTGAGCTACATAAAAGTCCAAAAACCAAGGAATTAAAGAAGTCACATTCATCCAGATGGGTAGAAGGGGCAGAGATGCAGAGATATGCAGAGAGGCATGGAAATGTGAAGATATGGAGATGTAAGTCAGGCAGTCCCACACTCATGAGTGGTGGGCAAAAATCAGGAGAGATACCTTGGGAGCAAAGGATAACAGTCCCAGATTGAGACCACACAGCCCAGGGTTCCAGTACCAAGAAGATAAGTCCCCATAACTTCTGGCTGTAAAAACCAGCAGGGCTTGGGGTGGAAGAAGAAACTGCAGGATGCTCAGGAATCTCCTTTTAAAGGTTTCACAACAGACTTAGACTTATGCAGACTCACTCCCTCTGGGCTCCAGCACTAGGGCAGCAGCTGGAAGACACCAGTGGCATAGGGGAAGAAATAAAAGTGTGTGGCATCAGGATTAGTGCAGAGGGACAGCTTCCTCCCAGATAAAACTCCAGAGGCCAGGCTGCAGCATTGCCCCCTTTCTGAGCCCTCCCCAACATAGAGCCACAGAGCAATGACACCATATTGAAGACTCCACCAACCTGGTTCACATGGATTGCCCCATCCTGGTGATTACCTAAGATTCTGCCCCATCCAACCTACTGGTGCTCTTTTCTACAATAGGCCACACTACTGAGACAGGGAGTAAAAGCAGCTCTACCTAATACATAGAAACAAACACAGGGAGGCTGCGAAAATGAGGAGACAAAGAAATATGACCCAAATGGAAGAACATAACAAAACTCTAGAAAAAGAACTAAACAAAATGGAGATAAGCAATCTATCAGATGTAGAGTTCAAAATACTGGTTATTAGGATGCTCAAGGAACTCAGTGGGTACCTCAACAGCAAAAAAAAAAAAGGACCCAGGCAGAAAGGAAGGTTACATTAAGTGAAATAAAGAAAATATTACAGGGAACCAACAGAGAATTGGATGGAGCCAAGAATCAAATCAATGATTTGGAACATAGGGAAGAAAAAAGCAAGAAGATTATATCAGAACAACAAGAAGAAAAAAGGATCCAAAAAAAAAACAAGAACAGGCCAAGGAGCCTCTGGGTCAACCTCAAACATACCAACATTCAAATCATAGGGGTGCTGGAAGGAGAAGTGAAAGAGCAAGAAACTGAAAACTTATTTGAAAAAATAATGAAAGGAAACTTCCCTGATTTGGTGAAGGAAATAGACACATAAGTCAAGGAAGCACAGAGAGTCCCAAATAAGTTGGGCCCAAAGAGGACCACACCAAGACACATCATAATTAAAATCCCAAAGGTTAGACTTCCAGCCAAGATGGAGGCATGGGTAGACACACTTTGCCTCCTCTCACAACCAAAAGGACAACAACAAACAAAAACAAAAACCAACCAGAACTGCCAGAAAATCGAGCTGTATGGAAGTCCAACAACCAAGGAGTTAAAGAAAAGACACTCACCAAGACCGGTAGGAGGGGTGGAGACAGGCAGCCAGGAGGAGAGGATTCACCAGCCAGCAGCTGGCGGACCAGGGCATTCAAGGTGCAGCTGGCAGACCGAGCGAGGTGGCAGCTGGTGGACCGAGTGGTCCCACACCCACGTGAGAATAAACTGGGAGGAACAACTGGGGAGCAAGACAGACCGCGCAACCCAGGGTTCCAGCTCGGGGAAATAAAGCCTCAAAGCCTCTGACTGAAAACACCTGTGGGGGGTTGAGGTGGCAGCGGGAGAAACTCCCAGCCTCACAGGAGAGCTTGCTGGAGAGACCCACAGGGTCCAGAACATACACAAGCCCACCTACCCGGGAACCAGCACCAGAAGGGACCAATTTGACTGTGGGTATCAGGGGAAGTGACTGAAACCTTGCAGCAAGAAGGGACTGACTGGCAAGAAGTATTCCAAGCAATGAAAAGCAAGGACCTGCAACCTAGATTACTCTATCCATCAAAGTTATCATTTAGAATGGAAGGGCAGATAAAATGCTTCACAGATAAGATAAAGCTAAAGGAGTTCATCATCACCAAGCCTTTATTATATGAAATGTTAAAGGGACTTATTTAAGAAAAAGAAGAAAATCAAAACTATGACTATTAAAATGGCAATAAATTCATAATTATCAATAATTGAATCTAACAAACAAACAAGCAGAACAGAAACAGAATCATAGATATGGAGATCATTTGGAAGGTTAACAGTTGGGATGGGGAAGAGGGTAAATGGGGAAAAAGGTGGAGGGATTAAGCAGTACAATTGGGGATGGGGCAAGACTGTATGTAGTCTTGGATGGAAGCCTAGGCCTGATTTTTCTCAAAAGTGAAAAGTATTTAAATTGGGGACAGTCAGGTCTTAGGGGGCTTTTTTAAAGAAAAACACTCTGGATCCTTTCTAATCTACAAGCTGTCATGATCCAGGTTTTCCTGCCTGTCTCACTTTTCTGTATTTTGCATCTAGTATAACATTTACTTATAGTTTGAGGTCACGCCATATCTGTTTCAGTTTTTATAATGTGACCATGAGATGGGTTCCAATTTATTATGGCCCATCTACTTCCCATTGGAAGAACTCGATTGCCATTCATTATTCATTTGATGCCCACTCATTGTGCAATTGGAAGCTGTAACTTGAGGTTTATTAGGGGCCAAGGTTGTAAGAACACAACGCTGTAAATTACAATTACCATCCATAAGTCTAGGGGCCAGGAGGACAGTAAGAGTTTCTTAAGTAAATTTCCTGTGCTTCAGCAGCAGTTATAGAGGGTCATGTTTTTAATAGCCATTTCAGCTTATACTTGAATTAATATAGTTTATTGTTCTTGTTGGGTTGGGGGGGTTAGCATATTCCCATAATTAGGTTCTAGTGTTTATACATAAAATTCCATTCTTAATATTTCTTTTCCACTAACTTTTTACAACTTTCCTGTTCTTCTTAGTGTGTCTCTTTTTACTCATTGAGAAATAACCAAGTTATTAGAACCAACTACTTTCCTTTAACATTTCTTAAAAATATACAAATCTCTTTCCTTCCATTTGTAATAGCATTAAATTTCAAGAGAAACTATAAAAAGAGTATTATTTGATAATACAAAAGTTATCTTATGCACCATTAGCAATTATTAACAGTTGTACTATATACACAAGTTTTGAGAAAACCCTAAATAAAAAGTATTATTATTATTATTATTATTATTATTATTATTATTATTACTAGCAGGCAAGTAAAGACAATCAAACAAATAGTTTAACATCGATCAGTAGCTGTGCAGGTCTTGTCCATGTCTTAGGGTAGCTGTCTGTCTCTAACGTCAGCGTCTTCTCATCCTCGAGAAGTCACTTTGCTCTCTGCTGTAGGTGGAGGCAAGTGTCAGAGACAGGAACAGATGTCCATTCATGTTTAGGCACCTGATAACGTTTCTTCCAACAGTGTTGGAGATAGTCTCTAACTTATGTCTATTCCAATGAACAAAAATCTCCTGGTTGTAAATTGTGGTCTCTGAAGTCTTTGTTCCCCAGGAGCACACTGAAATTAGTATTACTAATTTATCAGTCCCTATAAACTGGTTAATGAGCCCTTGATAACAATGCAGAATGTCTCCTTTTAGTAAAGTTGATTCATATGTCCCTTCATCCAGATTCATAGGGCAGCTGGTGACTCTTTCATGAGGAGAAAGGCTATGTTTACCAAAAAAAGCAGATTTCAGGTTGAGGATCAGTATAGAGAGATCTTTTGGCCAAGGGAGATTAAAAGATTCTGAAAATTGTTTTATTTCTACCATATATTTCACCAACCCAGAGAACTGGGGGTGACAGGTACAATGAAAATACTATAGAATAGGCCAAATGTTATAAATGGATTGCATTATTTATCCCATAAAATGAGTCCCTCAGTCACTGTAACTCAGAGGGAATTCCCCAATTGGGAATTAATTTTTTTCTAATAATTTGCCTACCACTGAGTCTACCGCTCTCCTGCAAGGGAATGCCTCAACCCATATAAATCATAACTAACACATATTTGTATTTTTGAAGTGGTGGCATTTGGATAAAATCAATCGCCATACTCCAAATGGATCTAAAGGAAGTAGGAAATGTCCTTGGGACCCATGGAATGATTTTCCAGGGTTATATTTGGACAGATAGAACGTCTGCTATATACTTTATGAGTTATAGTAGTGGTAACATTTACTCTATGAAATTATGTTTTTGAACTCTAATGTTTTAGCTCATATGCCAACGTATAGGTAACTAAGCCCCCTTAGGTGAGACTGTTTTCTGATTGGGTCCAAGCCATATGTTTGCCTGGGACAAAGGTTCCCTTTTCTGCTGCCATATCCTCTTTTCTTCTGCAGCTGTCTGTTGGAACTATAAGAGGGAGTCTTTTATTGATTTAATAGGAAGCAAGGAGCATTCTCAGGTCTGAAGAGTTTGGCTATTTCATGCTGTCTGTCTAGCTGCAGCATGAGCTAAATAATTTCTTTTTGTTTCCATGGTGGCAGCTTTAGGAAGCTCTGGAATTTTGATAATTGCCAATTTTTTAATTTCGGTATGACATCTAATAATTCTGCAACCTATTTTCCATTCTTTATGGGCTGCCCTGGTAGACCTGAGAAGCCTTGCTGCTTCAACAATATTCTAAAGTTGTGAGCTACACCAAAGGCATAGCTACTATCAATGTAAATATTGGCTATTTGATCTTTGACCAGTTGACAAGCCTGAGTCAGAACAATTAATTAGGCTTGTTGGGAGGGCCTTATTGAGGTAAATAAAAACCTTCAATTATGTCCACCCTGGCAGTTACTGTATATCCAGCTCAGTAACGCCCCTGTTTATCTTTTAAAGATCCATCTGTAATCCAAATTAAGTCAGCATTATCAAAAGGAGTTTTCTATAAACCATGCCTAGGAATGAGAAAGTCGTCAGCAAGCAAAACACAGTTGTGGAGGTCTTCATCCTGCAAAGAACGGAGCAAAGTTGCTGGGCTACGACTGTCACATTGAGTTCCAGTAATATTAGGGGCAGAAGGCCAGAGCCAGTCGACATCCAGAGTGTTGAATGTGGTGAGAATTCAGTGGAGAGTCAACAGAATGAGGAACATAAACAAAGGGGAGACTATTCTTTTCTGTTTGTTTGCACGGCGTGTCTATAGCCAAGATGGCTGTCATGCAGACAGGCGGGGAGCCCTTTGGCTGCTGAGCCTGGCTGCTGACTGTAATATCCTATAGGTCTACGCTAAAGTATTGCCTTTACTTTCATGTATAAAAAGGTAGAAATTTTGTCAGTGAGGTGTCCCAGAGTGGAAGTTTTAGATAATTCTTTAGAAATTTTACAGCTCGTGTCCTTTCCGGGTTCCACTGAATTGGATCAGGTCAATTTGATTTTAATAAGACATATAGAAGCTGTGCCAGTAATAAAATTTTGCAATCCAATTGTGACAATATTCAGTCAAACCCAGGAACCACCTAAGCTGGTTTTTGTTGTTTGTTTGTTTGTTTTTAGAAGAAGAAGAGAAAACAATCCTCTGAGTCTTTCAGGGTTATTCAGTAGCCCATCCTTAAATATTAGATGGCCAAGGTATTTGACATGAGGTAAGCAAAATTGAAGCTTATCCTTTGAGACTTTATGTCCTTTTATAGCTAGCTGTTGTGATAGGTAAATTGTGTCCTTTTGGGAGACTAGTAATGTCCTCGAGCATAAAAATAAATCATCCACATTTTGAATTAGAGTGGGTTTTGTAGGAAATGAACATCATTTAAATCAGCTTTCAGTATCTAAGACACTAGGTGGGACTCTCTGCATATCCTCGGGGCATTACTGTCCAAGTAAACTTGTAATCTTCCCAGGTGAAAGCAAAGAGGTATTTCTGTCTTCTCCTTCTCCTTCTCCTTCTTTAAAAATGCTGAAAAAGACACTACATAAATCTATCACTGAAAAATATTGGCAGTCCACAGGAATAGTTGATAATAGGTTATTTGGATTTGGAACCACAAGATGTTTGGGAATAACTTTATTTACATGTATGAGATTCTGTACAGACCTCTATCCTTTCCCATTGAGTTTCTTTACTGGAAGGATAGGAGAATTTCAGGGGCTTGCCCATGAAATTTGTCCCTTTTTAAGTAATCCTGTATAGTGGGCTCAATCCCAGCTTGTGCACAAAGGATATTGGAGACTGGAAAAGGCCTGAAGTTGTACTGGAACATCTTGCAACAAATGTTCAGTCTCAAGATTATTTTCCTCTTGGGGAAGTTCTTTTAAAGTCATTATTTTCCTAATTAGTTCAGTATCAGATTTACATACTGCTAAATGCATTTCGCCCTTCTGGAAAAAGGATATGTGAGCATCATTGGTTTCAAGAAAAATCTCACCCTGTCAGGTGAGTTGGGAAGATTTGAATATATATATATACATCATCTCTCCACGACATTCCCTAGATGGAAAGGAACAAGTTCTGACTTTAAAGCAGTCATTGGTTAGTTACATATCCCTACCATTCATTCCAACTTAGTTAGGTGTGGTTAAGAACAACAGATAAAGTAGCCCCAGTGTTCATAAGGGCCTTAGTAGTTTTCCTTTTTTTATGTTAAGTTTAATTTCCCCTAAACTAGTAGTAAGGAGAAAGGGAAACACCTTCTCGTAGTCCCTGGGGCAGCCCTGTGCTGGCTTCTGTTTCTTTTTCTAAATCCCATTACAGTTTTCCACAATCCTTCTTAAGGTGACCTGGCTTTCTACCATAAAAACAGATTCCTCTACAGGAGTTTTCCAGCAAAACCTATTTAGTAACCCTGTTGCTTTTGCTCCCAGAAACCAGTAAGTATATTAATTGAAATAGGTCAGAGTAGCCAGGATTACATGTTCTAACAGTCAAATTCCTTTGGGAATCCATCAGAGTCCCAGAGAAAATCTGGGAAATCCTTAGGGAGACTCCTTAATAATGTTCTAGTTCCAGGAAAAAATTGCTGGTTCCCTTTTGCCCGATACCAGCTTTTCTCCAGTGAAAGCTGGTACTGGGTTGGCTAAAAAGTTCATTTAGTTTTTTCCATATGATGGCTCTAGTAGTGCTTAGTTGTCTTTAATTTCACTTGAAACAATTTTGTTAGATTGTATTGTGACAGCTGTCATATCAATGTGCATTTAAAAAAATCTTACCAAAATTGGCGAATTTTTGTGCATCCATTTTAATTTTGAAGATGGAAGAAAATAAGCCATATTTTGGGCATATTATGCTTTATTATTTCAAGAAAGGTAAAAACGCAACTGAAAGGCCAAAAATGATTTGTGCAGTGTATGGAGAAGGTACTGTGACTGACCAAACATGTCAAAAATGGTTTGCGAATTTTTTTGATACTATGGACATTTTGGCCAAGTAATTCTTTGCTGTGGGGCTGTCTTATGCATTGGACGATGGTGAGCAGCACCCCTGGCCTCTACCCACTAGAAGCCAATAGCGGGAGATAGCGAACATACTCAAAATATCCAAATCAATAGTTATTGGTGAAAATAAAAAATGTGTCTTTTATTTTACAGGAAAAAACTAAATGAACATTTTGGCCAACCCAATACATTTGCAGCCCTGCAAAGGGGGAGAGCTCATACAAAGGGGACACTTGATCCAATTAGGACCCCAAGGTGGATACAAGTACACTAGGTGTTTTGGCCACAGCCACTGGAAGAAGAGAGTTGCCTCTGACAGCTCATATGACCCTGTAGAGGGACCTCAGTTTCTGGCTGGCCAATATTCAGTTCCACAGTCCTACTGCCAAATATAGGATTCTGCAAGATCAATAAATTCCTTTTCCTTTGACTTGTTTTAATGGGTTTTTCTTCCTTGGAACTAGTTTGCTAAAATAGAGATTAAAAAAAAAAAGGTGGGACCCCTTGATTGTAAGTTCATCTTACTCCACGGTTCTGTCTTTTATATGTTCTGTGTGTCTACCATGTGTGACTCAGCTCTGAAGCAGAATGCAATGCCCTTCCAGCTGATGGAATGAACAGTAAAAAGACCAAACAGCCTGTATCATCATAGCTCTTTAAGTTGAGAGCAACAGAAATCTAACTCAAACTAGCTTTAGTATAAAAGGAAACTTATACCTCACACAGCTGGAAAGTTAGAGAGGTGACTCTTTAAGAATGATTGGCTCTGAGTGCAAATTTCAACATCAGGTATCTGTCTATATATTTATCTGTTGATCTATCCATCCATCCACTCTTCCATCTATCTGTTTACCTCTCGGCTCTGTTTTCCTCTCTGCGGTAGTCATCCTCAGGCAGATTCTACCTGCGTGGTAAGAGAGACGACCCTCGACGGCTCTAGAATTTTATCTCCATTGCAGAGACCACTCCCTCTCAGCCTCCACATCGGTCAGTCTCTGGAAAAGTTTTTGTCTGGCCTGATGGCTCCCGTGTCCCCCTGTGGTGGGCGTGGTGTTGCAGGGGCTTAATTAATGGACCACCAGAATGATGCAGAAGGCAAGAGTAGTCAATCCTGAAGGGGAGGAATAATCTGAGTCAGACGAGAGCAAGAGACATCACGGCATAGGTCTTTATTCTCATATAATGAAAAGAGGTTTTCTGTGTGATACACAACTGGCATCATAATGCATGTATACACAAATTGCCCAAAACTATGGCAGGGACTTCAATGTGCTTGAAGGAAGTACCCCCATTTCATGCACATACAGAAACCCCAGCACAGGTGTTAACTTCAAAATTCATTTCAGACGGTGCCAGGTAACCATTTTCACAGGGATATACTGAATAAGTCAAGTGTAACTTTAGTGGACATCAGATTAGCTGAATCTTTGTTTTCTAACAACTGCCCATAAAATGTGAAAGAAGCGTTCCTTGGGCTGGTAGAAGAGATAGAAGTTGCTTTCGGTGCCGTCTCACCAAAGGAGTCAGTTTTCAGACACTAAACTCTTTCTTCTGCTTGGGACACAGAAGCAAGGTTTGCATGGCATGAAGGAAACACAGATGAATTTCCTGGAGAGGGAAAAATAAGAGCCTCCAGATTTTGATATACAGTGTGGAGAGCTCGGGTCAGAAGGAAAAAAGAAGGGTCATTCAAACAAAGTACCCCAGGGGCCTACAAATGTGTCTCATTTTGTGAACATTACACATTTGGGGGAGGGAGGGGGTTGTTGGATATTGATTTATGCACCAGGCCACCAAATGTAACCTTTTTTTTTTTTTTAAGGAAATTCAATCATTACCTTTGAAGGAGAATGAAATCCAACTAGCCAGAGTTCAATCACGCAGGGACTGACTGTCCTGGTGTGAGTTACCCAAATCCTTTTCTTCGCTGACCTCTTCATACATTTCTGTCACCCAGAGGAGAGCACAGGAGAGAAAAGAACGTGAAATTTTAAAACGTCAGCTTGGGTAGTGAGGAAGCACATCCACCAGCGAAAGTGGGAGTTGGGGCAGAGGATTTCAGCTATCTTCGATTCACTGACCTTTCCGCAACTTGGGAGACTGAATCCAGCTCCTGGCCGAGGTCCTTACCTTTACTAGGAAAGGAGAAGGCTCCAGGTCAAGGAGGGGAGGATCAGAGGGTGCGATATTTAAAAGAAGTAAATCCTTCCCAAAAAGAAGGCAAAAAGGACTCCATTTACCCCATGACTATGAATTCCTAAAGCCCGTTATATGACTTAAGTTGGGATAAAATGTTTTTTTATGACAAATGCAGCAGTTATTGATATATTACCTTCTTAAAACAATGCGTGAATTAACTAAGGATAGACCTATTCTTTTCAGTTATCATGCAGTACAGAATTACACTGAGTACAAAAATGTCGTCTTGGCGTCCTTCCTTCCTCACACCCAGTCACACGACCTCCAGCATAGTAGCCACAGTTACAGTTTGGTGTGTGACTTCCAGAGTTTCTTTCTATGCAGTTGTACGTGGGCATCCATGTGCACACACACTCACCAGGGGTAGATGAATATAATTCAACTGTACATACTGTTTTCTCCCTACTTTTTCACCTAGAAGTGTATCTTATAAATCTTTCCACATCAGCAACTATCAGCAACTATCCACCTTATTCTCTTTTACTGTTGCATATTGTTATGGGGCATTAAGTATATCATGATTTATTTCCCAGATGATGGACATTGAAAGGGTTTCTATTTTTGCTATTCTAAACAATGCTGCAATTGGAAATCCTTAGTGTACTTCTTTGTATTGCAAAGAATTCTGACAGAATATAGAACTGAATGTGATGGTTCAAAGAAGATGGATGTTTTTATTTTTGATAGACATAGCCAAATTGATCTCTAAAGGACGATCCCATTTTATACTGCCTCAACATTGAAAGCAGCAGAATTTTTTTT
>VMDR010036521.1:0-10471 GCA_007922815.1 Macrotus californicus | reverse complement strand
GGCATTATAAAGGTCAATATCTATGAGGCCTACCTTATCTAAGACAGCGATGGTTTGCTCCATTATTCCAATCTGAATAGCAATCAAAGTCTCATAGTTTGGTTCATTTAGGAACTTTGAGAGAAGAAAAAAATCTCAATATATATAAGAACATTTTTCTCTATTCCTTTCAATAGAAAACTTTATAAAGATTATCTTAGTTTTGAAAGATCCTAGTTTCATAAAAACTATACATCTAAGTTAAGATTCATCTGACTTTTATGCTATATTGTATTTAGCTATTGAAATGCTCACCTATATGCTAATAATTACAAATTCCTAGAGTTTATTTTCTCATTCACTCAAGTCACCAAATATTTCCTGTCCCATTCGAGTCCCACATTAACAGTGTGCCAGTTACAGACACTGAAAAAGACACAAAGATAAGTAACATGACCCACTGTCAGAAAAAGAGAGCAGGTAGAATTGATTAGTTGCCAGAAAATATGTAAAATGACATGCAAATTCAAAGGTTGAGATGGGATGTGGTTTCTCTGGATTGGGGGAAATCAAAAGGTTTTATGAAGGAGGTGGCATTTAAGCTAGACTTCAAAAAATAGATTTGGGATGTGAAAAAAATGAGAAAAGATATTTTAGGGAGAAGAACTGGTAATGAGCAAAGGCACAGAGAGAATCCTAGATAACAGTAGTCCGTTGGGTTTGAGAATACTTATGTGGAACAGAGGAACAGTCGGAATGAATTTGAAAAGTTAGGTTGAGGAACGCTGAACACCCACTTAAGGATTTCATAATTCATTTGCCAGGTAAGAAGTGACCGTTTAAAATGTTTGAGCAGAGTAGTAATGCTATTAAAGCTGAATGTGAATATTAATCTGACAATAGTATATAGTATAGCTAGGTAAGGGAAAGAGCCAAGGTCAAGAGACCAGTTAGGAGATTACTATAAAATAGTCTAAATCATTGGAAAGGAAGTCCTGAGTGAGGATAAAGGCAGTGGGGATAGAGAATGAGGGAATGCAGAGATAAACGAGGCAAGACATGGAAGGCAAGACAAAGAGGGTACTCACAGATGACCACAACTTTAAGGCTGGGTATGCGGCTGAAAAGGACAGAAATCAACAAATTAAGAAGATTTGTAGGTGGGGAATATAGAAATATGGCTCTGGAGGTCAGGGCCAGAGAGCTTGGACTGGAACTAAAATTGAGTTGGAATCCAGAGAACTTGGATTAGTCTTTTAAAAGTAATCACTGAAGTTAGAAAAATAGAGATCATCAAAGGAGAGGGCATGGAAAGAAACACAAGCAGAGTTAAGGGTAGAGTCTCAAAAAATAGGTATATTTAAGAGAAGCAAAAGAGAAATCAGTGATAGAAGGAGAGTGGTTTGACGTGTTGGAAGAAAAAAAAGGAGAAAACAAGGATGATAAAAGCTAAAAGAGTGGACCCTGGCTGGTGTGGCTCAGTGGACTGAACTTGGGCCTGCGAACCAAAGGGTCACTGGTTTGATTCCCAGTCAGGGTACAGGCCTAGGTTGCAGGCCAGGTCCCCAAGTTGGGGCGTGCAAGAGGCAACCACACATTGATGTTTCTCTCCCTCTCTTTCTACCTCTTTTCCCCTCTCTCTAAAAATAAATGAATAAAATCTTTTTTTAAAAAAGCTAAAGGAATGAGCAATTAAGATGGTCAAATGCTACAGAGAGTTGAAGGATGGTGATGACCGAGAAAATGACTACTGGATTTGACAGTTAGGAAGTCCTCAGTGAACTGCAAGATAGAACTATGGAACTATAGAACTGAATGGTCACGAAGAACCCAGGCAGCAGATGTAAATTACTGGAAGAAAAGGACAGTGTTCGCAGACACACTAAGAAATACTGCTGGCTTAGAACATGCTTGATATCACAGAGGCTTCTTATTAAATACTGTTGAAATAAATAAATGCATTAATGAATAAAATTAAAATTATATAGTGGGGCAGGGAGAACTTGCTTTTTGACGTTCTCTTGAAAAAAACAGCATCTGGATATCCCAAGCCTTCTGATTTAGATCTTCCATTTCCATCTCCATTTTCTTATGTTCCCATTCAATGTGAAATATTCCTTTGTGGATGTCTTTACTTTCCATCATGCTAGCAACTTTCTTTTGTCCTTGAGCCTTAAAAAAAAGGTACATTCTGATATTTATAAAATATGACTCTGAACAAAGAATAGAGACTATCTGAAGCTGTATTCTGTAATTAGGAAACACTTAGATCACAGAGATAAGTTTTTTGCTTAAGAATATAGCAAATATTTTAAAATTACTTCTTGGGCAAAACCTGATCACTATAAAGCATGATAGTTGCTGAACAGAAAGAATTGTAAGATAAATGTGAATGACATAGCCAATTTCCATGCCAATGATTAGGCAGACCAATCACCGATCTTCCAATCTGAATGCATTTGCAGCCCTGCTTCCTGGCACTCTAGATAAACTGTGGAAAACAAAAAATAAAGTCTCAAAGGCAGACACATTACATTAAAGGGAACAAAGTTTTTTTAAAAAATGCAGTGGGCATCATGTCAGAAACTCTGTAAGCCAGAAGGAAATGGACAACTTTGTCATGAAAATGGGAGAATAAAAAATATTTGATACAGCAGGTAATACGTGATTGTTTTTTCTCTTTAAAAAGTGATAATTACCCGAATCACAGAATTCAGGTCTTCAATTATGCTCCTGTTGATGAGAATTGCATCAGAATAATCCAGCAATAACTGGAAATTCTCCAGTTCTACTTGTCCTTGTTTAAGGAGAATTTGGATTGTCAAATTCAATTGGAATTTCACTTTCTCTTCCTGTAACCTAAATTGAAAAAGACTTCCAAGTAAGTAGTTGCAATATATTTATATTTTAAATTTCACCTATTATCTGAGAATATAAATCCAAACTTAAATTTCTCTTAGTTGAAGGAAAAGTTGCTGGAAATCAATGTGGAAAATATTTTCCCAATGATGAGCTTTCCTAGAGATCTCCATGATGCCTCTTCTTATTGGGCTGCTCGAAGAATGGAAGGTACAGAAATATATTCATAAAGTTTCACTTTATGATTGAAAAAATTAATATAATTGTGATCATTAAGTAGAAGAAAATATCTATTGAAGTCCTGTTTATTGACTTTTGACATTATATTAACAATATTTGATATGCTACTTATCAAATCTATTTCTGGGTAATTCATATATCTCTGTATAGCCTAGATCTGAAGATGATGTATAATGTTGAGTTTGGAGACATCAGGAAAATATTTATCAATGTGACAACAAATATAGCCAAAAGTAAAGTACGGACAAAACAATATCCCCATCACCCAGCAAAATACAACAAGCTCCCCTAAAGAAAAAGATATTAGCTGGTTATGTGTCTAAATGGAAATTTCTTGGATACCTGCTTAATTTTACACACAGTTGTTCATATGGCTGGAGCCCAAAAGTACTCTTTAACAGAAACAAATTCTCTGTATAGAATAGTTTTATGTGGAAGGAGCGGATTAAAAACACTAAGATTTTTCCAAAAGTTACCTATTTGCTATAACAGCAATGGAACATGCAGGCAAGTTCCATTTGGAAATAATGGCGTTCAGTAACAGGGGCACTTTAAAGTCCAAAGAGATAGATAGGTCTCTGGCAGCTGTAAGCCAGCGTGCAGGCCTTCTTCCCCCACGGTGACACAAGCTAACTGAGCCCTAGCTTCGACTTTGAATAAATGAACACGAATGAAAGGTTCGATTTACAGAATGAGTTCATGCGCCACTTTTTCGATTTCCTGCTGCACCTTCTCATCCTCGTCCACTCTCTTCCGGTGGAAAGTCACCACTCCCATCAAGCCGGCTGCTTTCTGCTTTACCTGGAGAAACCACACCACACACATCTCAGAACATCTGGGGCTTTAGAAATAAAAGCAAACTAATTTTAAAAGGACTCTAGAAAACGTACTTTTTTTTAACAACCTCATCTTTCTAAGAGATTAATAAAAATTTAAATCCCTGCCATTATGTAATAATACAAGATATCTAAAACTTATATGTTATATCCCATGAATAATTCAAAAAGTATCAAATTTGCTTCTTGCTGAAAGTCAAATATGCAAGCAACTAGAATTTTTCTTGTATCTTATTTTAAAATTTGTTCTCTTCATGTTAGATAAAATTATAAAATCATATCAAATACCTTATCAAAAATATGCAAACCTCATGTCTGTGGCACTGAATTTTGGGAATTTGGGGGAGGGGTGGCAGGGTGTGGTCAAGAAGCAATAAGAGGGAGGATTCTCTTTCCAATTAAATACACTCTCAACTTGTTATCCTTTGCTACATTTAAAAAATATTCTAGCAAAACTATAAAGTTGTTTCTAGTGAAACATAATTCTAACTTGTGCAAAAGGAGAGGAAGACTACTCAAGACCAAGGCAGAGAGGAAAGGGAACTTACGTGGACAACAGTGGCGTCCAAGAGAAATGTAATGGGAGCCATAAGTGGAAGTCATGTATGTGATTTTAAATTTTGTAGTAGCCACATATATATATAAAGTGCAATTAAACAGGTGAAATTAATTTCACTAATATATTTTATTTAACACAATATATCTAACACATTATCATTTCAACCTGTAATAAATATAACAATATTGAGACATTTTCTATTACTTTTTCAGTCTTCTAAATCTTGTGTATTTTCCCTTACAGCATGTCTCAATCAGGACTAGCCATATTTATTTCAAGTAAACAATAACACAAGTAGCGAGTGACCACCCTTTTGGACAGTGTGGGGCCTACGCAAGTGCAGACTTATACTTAGACCTCAGTAGCACTAATGTTAATATTTTATTTCCTCATTATTCTTATTTGTATTACTAAATCTTACTCTGGCAGGAAAACATAAATAATTAGATTTTCTGTAAGTATTGACCACCATAAACCATATATTTTATATTAGTACATTAAATGAAATTAAATGAAATAAAATGTTATTATATACTTTTTGCTCATTTTCCACTTTCACTCGTCTGGTCATACAGAAATGATTCCAGACCAGGGGGTTCAAGCCTTCTGGCATGTAGTGAACGTTGTCCAGGTCGTCCATGGCTTTCATTAACTGGGCAAAGACTTCTGCATTCAATTTCCCAGATCCTGGCCGCTCTCCAAAAGGCACAATACTAGTCAGATCTGAGTGCATTTTCTGTTTGTGAATCCTGGTATTGTCAATAACAGCCCATTAACATTTCATATTCTCATACATACAAAAAAATCAATGTTAAATAATATGACTCTTAGCATAGGTATGACATTGCATAACACGTTCCTTTGGCACTTGAGGACACTTGAGAAAAAAGCACCTATTTTGACCTGCTTCCATAGTTTCTGGATCCCCAGATGTGACCTTGGCTGGACTATAAGATGTCCCTAACTGTTGTCAGGACTGACAAATTTACCTGGATTAGAAAATGTCTCCCTTCTTGAAGGAGAGAGAGTTTTCCGGACAAGCAAAACCAAAAAACAAAACCAAAACAAAACCACAGGAGTTCATCATCATTAAACTGGCTTTACAAGAAATGGTAAAGAATCTTCTTTAAGCAGTAAAGGAAAGGCCATGACCAGAAATAAGGAAATATGAGAATTAAAAAATACACCCTTCTGTGTATTTTAAGGTAGCAAGTACATGCCCGCGACAAGAGTGATGTTCCTCGTTTTGTCCCACATCCTCTGCTGGTACCCTGTTAGCAGGTGAGTGGCTTTGACTATATTCAGATACATACACAACTTGAGAAAGTGCCTCTTTTGTCTGCATTAATACATCAGTTTTGTTTCCCTGGGCTATGGCTGGGAAGGGAATTCACTATCAAATGCTCTACGATACACCGTGAAGTGACTTGTTATCCTCTTTCTGTAGACGAGGAAAGCGAGGCACTGAGAGAAGCTATTGGTCCAAGGCCACAGGTCTGATGGTGAAGTTAGGATTTAAGGCTAATTATTTCTGACAATAAAACTTACGCTTTTTCCACTGCTGCCTCTCCATGTGTGAGAGGTCTCGCTACTTTCTTAACAAGGCTTAGTACAACTTCTTACTTTAGAAACAGGGAAATCAAGATACGAGCTATGTTCTAAGTTGAGTTTTCAGGTTGCACGTAACCGCTCAGGGGTCAGAGAATGAGTTTGAATCTCAGACACAAATGGGCCTATACCTTTGTGACGTTTCTAGATGACATTTGAAAACTATGGAAACATGAATCTATAAAAATTTGGGAATACGCAGGAATGTGTCTCTAACGCTATTCTCGTATAAAAATCAGATACTTTTAGAACTTTTTTTATCCTCACCTGAGTACATCTTTTCATTGCTTTTAGAGAGAGAGCAAGGGGGAGGGAGAGAGAGGGACATCAATGTGAGGTGGAAACATTGGTGGCCTCCTGCATGCCCTCCGACCGGGGACTGAAACTGCAACCTACATGTGCCTTGACCAGGGATGGAACACGCAACCTTCTGGTGCACAGCACCGGCCAGGGGTAGAACTCTTTTGATAACGGTTATTTTCGAGCATTTATACTGGCATTTTTCAAACTCTGTCTTGAACACAGTCACGTGAGATGCTCTGAGAAAAAGTGATTTGTGGTCAAATAAATTTGGAAAACACCGCGTACTCTATTTCTTGTACTTGGAGACCCAAAGGCTAAAAACAAGTCCTGAGAAGCTCTTGTAAAGGAAACTGCTTAATTTTTTTTTTTTAACGTGGTGTTTTCTCCAAACTTATTTTGTCCTGGAAGCCTTACATAATCCCAATTCACACCCACCACAAAGGACTCATTTTTCCTGAGACACCTCTTAGGACAGACTATTTATAAATCTGTATACCATCTATGACTTAAGAGGAACTACTTTCTTGTATAAAATAGAACCTGTAATTTTACTATGCTTACCTACTTAACGATTTTTAAATAATTAAAAGAAATGATTATTCTTCATTGCCTACCTTAAGATATAAGAATAATCTAAAAAAATGGAGTTCTAATAAAGACATGAACATTTTCACATAAACAATGTTAGACTGAATATTTCCATCTAATTAGGAGAAAAAGCTGGAATCGAATAACATTCCTGTTCATTTACAGACTACCCCTCAGAAACGTGATAGCAGAGTAGAAACAAACCTTGGTCGGCGTTTAAAAAGTTTGTAGAGTATATCCACCTGATGACTGGGAATTTCAGAAAATTCCTTTTTAAAGCTGCGATCGAGAACCTAAGCACAAACAGATCATTGTCAGAATTGCAATTTTTCAGAAACATTTTATTTGTTGACAATACCCTTTAAAATATAGGGTTGTATCGCTTTGATTTTAAAAATCCATGTAAACTTGATTTATAAAGTAGGCTTGTTAGGGAGTGACTACTCACTGCGCAAGGATTTCTTAAAGATTTATTTTGAATAGGAAGCACATTGGTGAATTAAAAATATTATTTCATATAAGAGGTTTTAGAAATCATTCAGCACAAAATGATATTTACCCGTAAAACATTCAAGGTACTCTATTCTTATTCTACTCCATTCTATTCTTTATACACTTTTATTTTTCATGATAAAACTGCTGATCATAGTCTACCAAATTGATAGCATGACCACCTAATGGGGCCTGCAACCTGAAGTTTGCAACGCCCTAAAGTGCAGGTGATCTTTCTCATTTTTGAAAAGCTTAAACCAGAGATGTTTACAAAAATTTATTTTACACAATGATTTTTAGAAATCTACAATGGCATAGAATGAAGTTTACCCATGACTGAGAACTACAGTAGGAAAAAAATCTGTGAGGAAATTAAATTATATTCCTTCTAATCTCCCTGCAAATCCTGGCAGCCACACTTTACGGCGCTGGCAAGTGGGCAAGACTGTGGCTCTCACCTTGTCTTCTGCCAGCAAGTTGTCATAGTGTTCCTTGTACATGTCGAGGTCTTCTTTAGCTTTCCGGACGGCCTCTGAAGTCTGCCTCTGTAATAACATTAGGAATGGCCAGTTGTAACTGTGTATTTTTTCAAAAGAAACAAAAATATTGGAGGTACTAAGAAGAACAAGGAATTTCCTAGTACAAGATAAATGTGTTGGTGAAGTATTCATTGCAGACATTTATAGAGGGAAACAAACCAACCGGAGGCTTTGAAAGAACGGAAATCCCATCACCTGTGTCTGAGTACAGCTAGCTCTGAGTGTGAGTGTGGAAGTGACTAAGAACTAGGTACATTCTTGGCCGGGCATATAGATGATAAAATATCACAGGAGTGGGAGTCACCTGGACCTGGGCTCTGAGACACAGGAGAGATAAAAGGACAACGGCCAGACCGCACGTGAAAATAGAACTCTCACAACGTCTCTGCAGCAACTGGCCCCAAACTGCCAAGACTTAGAAAATAACTTTCAGATTTCTTAATTTTTGCCACAATTTCCAATTTAGAACTAACTAGAGAAAGTCAATGTACTCCCCAAACTAATCACACAGGTTACCAGATTTCTAATGAACTTGCCCCCAGATCCCTCATGCCAAAAACTTCAGATCAGAGGGCACCTGAAGGCCTCTCTTTCATTCATTATAATGCTTTCCCATCCCTCTGCTTTTCTTTGAGTGTCTGCCAAAAATAAATGACGGTGGCTGATTCCCTTCCTATACCAAGCTCTGAATACATAGTTCACACATTCCCATTCAGGTGGTCTTCCTTTGTTTCCACAGTTCCAGCTCTGGCTATATTGCATATTTCTGGGTGACCTGGGCACGTGGCCGGCCAATCTCTCTGAGATGGCCCCCACAGCTGTGAAGGAGCTCCAAAACCCGGCAGGGTTGTTACGAGTGGGGCTGTATTTAGAAGGGGCCTTGCATATGCTGCTTAACAGACTCTTAGCAAAAAGTAAGTGCGGGTATCACATATGATACTTTATTCATTCATAAATGTCTTTTACTAACACTATCAATAAAAGCTGACATTTTGAAAATTATGTGGTAAGCATTTTTCTTTCATTGTCTCTTTAATGAAACATATCTATTTGTGCTTCTATTTATTAGAGTTTTTCAGACTATGGCATCTTTTTATTCTGTAAGAAAATCCATTGCTTACATGATTAGTAGAACTTAGGGTGCCAAATGGTCCCGACAGAACAATATTCCCTAGTGAAGAGCTTGCAAATAGCTTAAAAGGCTGTAAGTCTTGCCCAAGGTCCCATAGCCAGCCAGTGGTTAAAAGCAGCTCTTTTCAACCATGAAGATATATGGCCTCATTTAGAAACCATATGTCATATAAAAAAGTATATGTTTCCTTTGACTAAGTGATTGCAAATGCAGAATCACATAACTTTACTAACAAATTGGAGTACGTGCTTTCACCAACCCTGGAGCAAAGTCCCAGACGAGGAGCCGGGGAACGCACACAGTGGAGTTAGGAATAAGGAAGGAAGGAAGGGTCTTGGTGTGGGTACTCTTGTTAACAAGGACCATGTCTATCAAACATGCTGTGCTCGGATATCTGATACTCTACTTACTTTCTCCTCCTGCTTTTTCACAAGATAGTTGTTTAGGAATGTTTCTCTGGAGCTTATTTCTTCATCCAACAGTAAAGAAAAAACAAGGTTATTTATTTTCAGTTCCTCCTGTAGAAATATTTAAAAGGGAAATGGTGGTCAATACTTTCACCCGAGAAAGGATTTTCTACTGAGCATCAGAGACTTGGCATTTAGCAAGCAAGTTTATGACATACAAGTAAGAGAAATGCCTTTTAAGAAAATGGGAATATAAACTGCTACAGTAACTTCTCAGTTGTTTTGCACTTTTAATCTTTTCATTGTAAGGTAAAACATATATACAGAAAAGTGTATAAAACAAATGTGGAGTTTGACAAGTTATTAGAAAGGCTGGTAGTCACCACCCAGGTCCAGAAACAGAACTTCGCCACTGCCCAGAGCCCCTTCCATGTGTCCCCAGCATAATCTCAGTCCCAATGACCACTGTCCCAGTTCAAAGTAATCGCTTTCCGGTGTGTCCTTATAGTTTTTTTATTACCCAAGTATGTATCTCCAAGCACTAGAATATAACTTGTTCATTTACAAAATTGTCACATTTTTAAAGTCCCTTATACCCTACAGGTTCCCTTCCATCCCTTTCTTTTCCTTACATTTAGTTGTAGTTATCTGCAGTTTCACCTAGTCTGGGTTCACTAACTGCATATTTATGTGAACTTATCAGGGTCCTTTATCCCATGTATTTCCTGAAAATTGGCAGCTGGATCAGAGGCCTGATGAGACCCATGTTTGGTCCCATCAGCAAGACAGCAGGTGATACTGTGTCTGACTAGGAGACATACAACACCTGCAGTATCAGGTTGTCTTTCTCACAAGTTTAGCAGCTATAAATGCCCAATGCCCAGGTCCACTAATCCATTCAGAGTTGCAAAATGGTAATAGTCTATTTC
>VMDR010036520.1:0-10471 GCA_007922815.1 Macrotus californicus | reverse complement strand
TTGCTATAGGTCCAAAATGAGGGTTTTTCTGTCATTGATATACTAAATCTAACCCCTGGCATTGACTTTTTATTCAAGTAATAATCTTCTCATTGGGTGATAAGAATGTCCATTTCTGTAAGAAATGTGGCCTACAGAAATTTGGTCTCGGTATACTTTCACGTATAATATTTGTTTAAGAAGACAAATATTATAACTAGCTCATCTGGTATCAAAACTTTGAAGTTTGATGACTGTACTTGGATAGTAACTTTGCATGGGGCAGGCAGGTAGGCAGGCAGGAAGATACATTTAGTGAGAGTGCTGTCTTTGTGAGGACAAAGACCTTGAATGTTTTACTCAATGGTATGTCTCAGTCACCCAGGATAGTGCCCAGGGCATCATCAATTTATTTTGTTTTATTTTTTAAAGGTTTAATTTATTTTTAGAGAGAGGGGAAGGGAGGGGGAAAGAGAGGGAGAGAAACATCAATGTGTGGTTGTCTCTCGCATGCCCCTACTGGGGACTTTACCTGCAATCCAGGCATGTGCACTGACTGGGAATTGAACTGGCGACCTTTTGGTTTGTAGACCGGCACTCAATCCACTGAGTCACACCAGCCGGGGCAAACCTAACCCTATTTTATTTTATTTTATTTTTTAATTTAATTTAATTTATTTTTATGTTATTTTTTGCCAGAAACCAGGATGATATTTTTTATTTTGGGTTCACATGTGAGGATTCTAATCCTGACAGCAATGATTCAACATATAGAGTCATAGAATTTCAAGACTACAAAGAACTTGTGGAGAAGCTGAAGGACTTACGTGTTTGACCCATGGGCATGAACTAAGCCGGGGGGATGGGGGGGATGTGGATGGGAGGGAGGGTGCAGGGCAGAGGAGGGTAAAGGGGGAAAACAGGACAACTATAATAGCACAATCAATAAAATATATTTTAAAAAAGCCTACATAGAACTTGATAGAAGTTGATCATACAGTCAGATATCTTTATTTTGTTTTTAGAAAAATGAGTGCTTATAGCTTGGTACAGCAATGTAAAAGGTTAGAGACAGAACAAGTTTTAGGACTCACGACCACTCACTCCCCAGCCAGTATTTGTCCCCACATGACGCGTTGTCCTTTTGCCTTGTTTCTTCAGACGGTAACATTTAATCAAGACTGTAATTTATTTATTTGTTTATTTGGTTGTGTTTTTAGATATAATTTCTATACCATAAAGTTTATTCTCTTATAGCATACAGTTCTTTAGTTTGTATTATATTCAAAACACTGTGCAATCGTCTTCACTATGGAATTCCAGAACGTTTTTATCACCCCAAAATAGAGTCTCATCTCCATTAGCAGTCAGTTTTAATTCCCCCCAACTGCCAATCCCTGACCACCCCTGATCCGCCTGCTGGCTCTATGTCTTCGCCTATTCTGGACATTTCACATGGATGAAATCATGCAGTGCGTGGGATTTTGGGTCTGGCCTGAATCACTTTACCATAATGTTTTCAAGGCTCATTCATATTGGAACATGGATAAGTACTTCATTCCTCTTTAGGGCTGGGTAACATTCTAATGTATGGATACAGGACCCGTGGTTTATCTGTTCATTAGCTGATGGCGGTTTGGGTTGCTTCCACTTTTTGACTATTAAGATAATGTTGCTACACTGTGGAAAACAGTATGGAGTTTCCTCAAAAAAATAAAAAATGTTACTGCTTAATGACCCAGTGATTCTACTTCTCAGTATGTATCTGAAGAAATGCAAAACAGTAATTTGAAAGAACACATGCCTGCCTATGTTCATTGCAGCATTATTTGCAATAACCAAGATATGGAAGCAGCCTAAGTGCCTATCAATAGATGAGTGGATAAAAAAGTGGTGGTACATATGTACAATGGAGTGCTACTTGGCCATAAAATGGAATGACATATTACTATTTGCGACAGCATGGTGGATATAGGGAAGCAAAATAAACCAGACAAAGACAAATACTGTATGATATCACATGTATGGAATCTAAAAAAACCAAAATAAACAGAATTAAAATGGACTTACCGATACAGAAAACAAATTAACAGAGGTAAGACTAGAGAGGTGTTGGAGAGGGTGGGTAAAAAAGGTGAAGAGATTAAGAAGTACTAGTTGATAGTTACAAAGTAAGCATGGTGTGTGGGGTGAAGCACAGGGAACACAGCTAACAACAAGTGACGACTATCCCTGTGGTCAGGCGGGCGCTTGCATCATTGCAGGGAACACTCTAACCCGCGTGACTGTTTCTCCGCGGCACTGTACACGCCTGCAGCCGACACAGAAGTGTTGCATGTGAACTGTAACAGAAAGAGAGAATAATGTTGCTATGCACAGGCATGTGCCAGTTCTTTGATGGACATATGTTGTCAATTCTTTTTGGTGTATTCCTAGGACTGGAATTTCAGGTCATAGGGTAATTTTATATTTAACCATTTGAGGAACTGCCAAACTGTTTTCCAAAGTGACTGTACCATTTTATATTTTTACCAACAATCATGGTTTCAATTACTTCACATTCTCGCTACATTCTTGCCCAGTTTTTTCTTTTAAGTTTTTTAAATTAAATTGATGTTTGCCTCAACAGTTACCACCACCTCGGCCGCTGTGATGTTAAACAATGATGCTGATGGTGACCAGCGTGCCTGGGAAGAAGGCTGTTTTCACCAGGTGAGCTCTAAGTCAGGTCAAATGAAGACACACTTTGTGTGTAGGTTTTCCTAAATAATTGCCAGACATGTCAAAGAATTACATTTTTCTGAGAGTAGGCTTTCAAAGCCCTCCAGTCCCTTTCTGACCCTTCTAGTGGCTGCTAGGCTGCTGGTGTGGGCAGTGGTTGTGGGCAATTGATTTTTTAGGCCACTGCGGAGCAAGGGAGAAGGTAATGGGAACAGGACAAGATAAAATGTTGCGAAGCAAACTGCCCTCACCAACATTCTGCAGTTTTTCTTGAATAAAAGCTCCCTAGATTGTTGCAAGGCTTTAGTTAATTTCCAGAGTTCTGAGAGGTTAAGATTTTGACAATTTTTTTGCTAGTGTTTTAGTTGATTTTATAAGAGGAATTTGAGAGGTTCTTACTCCACCATTCTCACTGACATCATCCCCTAACTTGTTTTCTGATTACCAGTAAGGTAAGTCCCGAATGCAGGAGCATAGGACAAAAGAAACATTGGGGAGATTAAAGGAGGAGAACAGGGAGAAGGAAAAGGGTCTGTCCAGGACATCCAGAAGGAGCAAAAGTGTGTGCACAATTTGTTTACAGAAAAGACCAAGTACACACTCTTCGGTGGATCTATGTCTGAAGGAATACTAAAGAAACAAATGGCATGTTGGATGAATCTTTTGCAGATTCATACTCCTGGGTACATCTTTCTATGACAGCATGTGCTGAATGTGTGAGAAGTAAGTGCAGCCAATTCTTCTCTTTCTCTTTTTTCCTCACAGTCTTCTTTTTAAGGCAGGCTAAAGAATCCAAATAAAATTACTGACCGAGTTGACTTGTACTTTATATATTAAAATGTAAGCAAGTGAAACAAATTGAATTTAAAGCAGTGATTTAAGGATGATTATTTTAGGAGAAGAAAACACTTCTACTAAAACTTGCACTTTTCCAGAATTCACAATTTCTACCTTCTTTCTATCCTTGGACTCTGAAGGTCTAGGTCTCCCTAATTTACAACTTAAATTTCATCTTGGAGCTCGGCTTACTGCCACCTTGGAAAGTAATCAACTAAACTAATTCCCTCTGGGTTTTTAATGACCAATAATTGTCTGATGAAAAACCATTAAAGGCATAACCCTTATGTCAGTATATCCTTCTGTGAATCATACAGGAAATTAATTTAAAGGAATATTGCTTTTGACGACATACTTACCCTCTTCCCATCCTATCCTCCTGGGAGTACTTGAAATATGGGACAAGCACGGCTGATACTTGTTAGCATTTTTATCACAAGGTTAGCAGAGGAAAACAATTAACAGGACATAGAACAGCAAAAGTAGCATAGCTAATTGAAAAAGATGGCTTTGAATTCACATAATTCAGATCTAACACTCACCAGGTGTGTGCTTTTAGGAAGTTTCTTAACTTCTCTGAACCCGTTTCCCTGCCTTTGAGTTGAAATAACATCTGCTGCATACGGTTCTGGGGGAAGAACAAATGACATCTCTTGTATGAAGTTACAAGAAACTAAAGAAAAGCATTTATTATTTGTGCTATTAGTGAGTGTGGTCAAAGTCATGGTCATGGTCACCATTCAGTGGCACCCAGAGGCTGAAATTACACATGGCTTGGACGGTGTTAGAACGCCTTTCACTCACTTGTGGAGTTAAGGAGGCTACCTTCAGAACTCATGTGTTGTATGGATGCGTGCTTACCTGTGCACGGTGCTCTCTAGCACGCACCTCAAATGCAAGTGCGGAAAACCCCCATTCTTCCAGGAGACTCCACTTGATCCAGTAACAGTGAGACATCTTCAGCTGAGGTCTTAGAAACCTGAATCACATTAAAATCCACCATCGTGACTAATTTCAGTCTTAATTAAGAACAGATGGAAGAGACCATAATTGTTTATATATGTATATATGTTTATCGATATGTAGGTATAATTGTTTATAAGTGTTTACATACACAATCACATGTGTGTATATATAACTGGTTATATATGTATAATTTTTGTGTGTGTGTGTGTATGTATGCACATTTCTTTTCTCTCTTTCTGCAAATCGTTGTTTAGATACATTGGGGCAGGGGAAGGAGCTGGCCTGAGTCAGTTCGAACAGCGCTCAGTGTCTCCCTCCTACCCCACCACGTGGTGTCGAGGAGAGCACATCACGTCCTTGTAACGACAAGCTGAGGACACTGCCAGTGCTCTAGTTCTGGCATGGTGCAGTTTGAATTCTGGAATAAAAAGGAATTTGCATTCTGGCAAATAAGTTATAGAGATTAGAAGCCTTCAATTAAAGAATTTCTCTTTCAATAGGGACATTTCACACTCAGTTATTTTTGGTTAGGGAATTTCTTTCCTGTTTCTTGGTCATGTGTGTGATATTTGGCCTTTTCCTTGGCTGGGGAAGAGAGGAATTTTCTCAGGATTTGGAGTCTGAACCAAAGGTATAAGGGTGGAGACATAGAGGATGGTAGAGACTGAAGAAATAATTGTTAGTAAAAGACTGACCAAAAACAAACTGTGGGGGTGGGATGGCATTAGAGGTAGGGAAACTTGAAGTGAGACACTCAGGTATCTGGCTTGGGGTGCAAGGTGGACTTCTCTATCTCTCTATATGTGAATAGGTAGTAAAGAAAGAAAAGTAGGTGTAAAGACAGGGAAGAGTATGAATTTTGGACACGCCCATGAAATGTTAGGTAGATTACATCATTAGGTCGTTGAAAATGGAGGTTTCCTGTCCTGAGACGTACATTTGTGGGTCATCGGTGTATGTGTAGTATTTTAAGCTAAGAGAGTGGGTGATATACTAAAGAGACACTACGTGAGGAATAGACGGTGGACAGAATCTGAAAAAACGTTAACAATGGAACAGGTGCCAGGAAAACAGGACGATCGTGGAGCGTGAAAGATTCCGAAGGGCACGTGCAGATGTGACAGGTGAGTCAACAGAGTCATGCCATGAAGCCAGGAAGGGGGGAGATTTCAGAAGACTGCGGCTGAGAGTGACGGCTGCAGTAACTTCCTGAAGGTCTCCGTGTCTCCAGTCTCTTCCCCATGCCCTCTAGCCTCATTCTGCTGGCCAGGCGCTTCCTTCTATACATAGGCTGGCAGTTATTAGACACCTATAGCATGCAAAATTTCATACATAAAAGAATCTCCTAAGCTTAACTCATCGCCTAAGCCTAAACTGAATTGGTTGTTGAAAGACCAGCTCTGGGTCTCGTACTCAGAGATGCTAATTTAGGATGTCTTGACCTAACAATATGCCTTTTACAAAAGGCCCCCAGAGGGTTCAGGTGCAGATGGTCTATTGATACTTTATAAACAGTGGCCTAGGGGATAAGTTTAAGTTCCTTTGGATAAGATTCATTGCTTTTTGCCTTCTGGCTCCAATATCCATGTCCCTTCTTATCACTTCCTTCCCCACTTCACCTCAGATCCACCACGAACTCTATATTCTACCCTTGCTAGAATTGCAGAGATGGGTTGGGGTGGGGAGAAAAGTCCTTCCTGGAAAAGAGAACAGCCTGTACAAAGGGACTAAGGTGAGGCGACAGAAGAAGTGAGAAGATAGGAGAACAATCCCAGTGGTTTCCTGTGAGAAAATAGGGAATAGTCCAGTTTGAATGGTCATAGTGTACATATAGAAATAGGCCTGGAAAGACAAGTTGGGGCTAGACTGTGGAAAGCCTTGAACTTCAGACTGGAGAATTTATCATTGTTCTACAGTAAACTGGGGTGCTTGGCTCTTTCATACTTTGTCTTATTCATCTTTTTCCTTTTCCATCCTGTACATAGGTATCAGCCCCCTCTTCTTCTTATTGAAATTGTGTCTTTACTGCTAGTTTTTTTAGCCTGCATTTCATAGAGTGAATTAAACAAATAAAGACCAGAGTTTTAGATAAAGAAATTAAAAAACCTGGAATGATAAGAAGATCTTGGATAATTTAGACAAATTTAGTCATAGTCACAAGGCAATTAATCAACTTTCAATTTTCTTAAGCCTCCTTAAAAGGCAGGTAAGCCATTGTAATTGTTCTCTTAATCTTTGTCAAAGAAAAAAAAGCAAGACATAGCTTAAGTAGCTGGAGTTCAGGTTCATCACCATAAAACTGAACACCATGTATTTTTCTCCAATGGAAGATTTCAGCCAAGTCGGGTCCAAGAGAACATATGACCACCTTATTCTGAATGCACACTTAGAGACCTGGATAAGTTTTGCCATCTACTGAGCCTCCCATAGCCTCCAGTTTGAAGCTGAGGCAATGTCAGAAGCTGATTCAAGCAGCTTGCATATGTTGCACTGCAGGAAAAACGTTGAACGTTGGGGACTTGGAAAAACGCTGCTAGGCATTTGGGGTCTATAAATGCTTAGTGTTTGTGACAAATATGCCCAGTAGACATAGGGTCACACGTCTTCCCCCTTAGATTTAAGTGTAGGTTTTTCTCCTTTGCTTAGGAAAAGAATTTCCACATTATTTTGTGTATTTGCTGAAACCACAATCATCATTCATTACAGCAGGTAAGGTTATTTTAGTTAATCACAGCCTTCTCTTGTTGCTTAAAATTTGATGGAAAATGCAAAGTACTATGGCATACTTTGGAGTCTATGGCCTTGCCATTATTGATAATGTTTTTGAAAAATCTAGATGCATAAAAAATAGATAAATTTGTAGTAACTGACCTTTACAATTCTTAAGGGTTGTACGTGCACACTGACCATTTTGTAAATCACTCAGCCTGTCCTCCAAGGCCTTCTATGGTGTGACTGTAGCAGCCTTTCTAATCTTGTTTGCCCCTCTTTTTGTAGAATTACAATTGTAACTCTTCAAAAACATTGGATTTGTAAAAAATCTCTAACTGCATCTACTAATATACTTTTTCTCATTTAGATTTCCCCTTTCTGCTCATCACTATCATCTCTCCCTGTCGATAACTTATCTGTTACTAAGGACCAGCTCCCGTCTCCTTCTGCCATGAAATCCTTTGTGATCACTTACAATTTCTCATAGCACTAAGCATGATCTACCTCGTTCCATAGTTATAATGTGAATGTATTCAAGATCTGCTTTTAATGGGTCATCCTTTCTTTATTATACAAGTAGCAATTCATATCCTCATCATGTGAATTTAAGACCCCCCTCATGAATGTCTTAGAAAATTGTGAAAAATTTCAAGGCATGAGTATCAGCAGTTAAACTCAAATTTTGGAATTCCCTTTGAAAATTTGTAGATCTAGATAAATTTTTACAAAGAAAGCAACTGGCTAGTGATGAATATTGGTCAAATTTTAAAAAGAAATGAACATTCCAAGTTCAACTCAATTGATTATTTATATTTTGTGCCACTGTCCCTATAGGCGTATAGCTGTATAGTGGGATTCCCAGGCTTATATGTTCCACATCCAGCCTTCTTGTTCTTGGACACTTTTCACTCCAAATTTTTCTGCCAGTGACCTTTTGCTACCTGATAATTGCTACTCCATGTTTCTGAAGGAATTTGTTCAACTTTCTCATCCTCTGTCTGTACATGGAGCCCTCTGTATTTGCTCAAGGTGCTGCTAACATCAGGTTGCGGTATTTTGACAAAAATTTTCTCCAAGTATGGAGTAGGCAACTTTAAAACCAGATATCTGATATTACAGTTCTTGGAGTCTGTTATCTTTGCCCTGTTAGTCTATGCCCTTTCCCAGCAATCTACCTAAGCCTACCAACAGTTTATCCTCCCTCTACTGGGAAAATTTCTTACCTATTTTCTCTTTGTATCCCACCTCAGTGACAGGTAACAAAAAAAAGTTGACAGAATATCTCTGTAGAACTGTACACTTCCCTCCAATGAAATAAGCTTTTACAGTATGCAATGGAATGCATCAACATTTCTTCCTCATTTGAGGGATTGCCCAAGAACAATGGGTGAATACTTGCATTCCTAATGACTAAGCTATTCATCAAAGTGGTGAACAAGGGCACAAAACAGGGCTCTCCAAAGTCAAATTTTAATTTCTACCTTTGAAATATAGCAGTATCTTAGAATAAGATAGGTTCATTCATATGAGTGAGGTTGAATACTTTATTACTGACAATTTTTTAGAATTGCCAGTGCATGATGATAATAAAAAGAAAACTGACTTTTCTTAAAATTGATTTTATTGCTACCTGTACAGGGGGAAGAGAGGGGATGGCGAGGGAGACTGCTCCCATTACTTCTCCTCTCTCCTTTGTCCCTGCTTAAAATCTCCCCAAATAGCAATTCTCTTTGATTTAATAATGTCAAGAACTAGATTCCATCTGCAGAAACAGCAGAGAAGGTGCTGGAAGAATTTTTGAATCATTTCTCTGTCTTTTGGCTAAGATCAAGTGTGCAAGAACTTTTGGAGTAAAAAAGAATAATTAAATATTTGTTTAAATACTTTCCTAATTTCTAGGAATATATGTTTTGTTTCTTCAAGACAAAAATTCTTATTCAACTAAATTTCTGTACAGAATTGCATCTACAAATTACTTCCCTAGACGTGTGCTCGCATGGTATATTCTTGAGTTGGGTTAAATATTTATCCTGTGTTTAAATTTTTTGCCTTGCAAAAGATCATGAAATATTTTTCTCAAAATTTCTTCGGCAAATGTCCCATGCACGTCTAGAGTGACAGTTTCTGTCAGGAAAGTGTGGCCTTAGGAAAGAGGCTGTGGGTCAGAACCCTGTGGCTCAGGCTACCGTTCTGGTCCAGGACCAAGCTGTGCAAAGGTTTTACACTGGAGATAAAGATGAAAAGAAAGCTTTGGAAACAGACTACCTACGTTTGACCCTATCTCTACAACTACCAGCTATAAAATTGGGAAAGTTATTTAGTTCTTCATGCCCCAGATTTCTAATTTGCATGTTGGAGAGAGGAATACCCTGTTTCTTATTAAAGTTGTGGCACAGATAAATAAGATAGGTCAAGTAAAACACTCAGCAGGATGCGGGGACTGGGAACACTTGTGCACTGTTTGTGGGTGAAGAGGGCGGTGCAAACCAGCAGGTAAACTGGCAGGACTTAACTGGATTAAATATTTAAAAAACGCACACATTAACCTAGTGATTTCACTTCTAGGAATAGATCCCAAGAAATTTTCACTCAATACCATAAGAGGGTAAGTCAAGATTCTCCAGTTGTTAAATTGGCATGGGAACTAACATCTGTAGAATTTCTGCCATGTGCCCAGGGCTCTATATAGGCTGCCTGATTTAATCCTCAAAAATGTTCTTACAACTTAATTTGATCTGTTTAACATTTGTGAGAAATTATTCACAGTGAGGTTCCCTAACTGAACAAGGACACAACTAATAATATGGAAATTTGGATTTCAAACTCAGGTGTATTTTTTATTCCCTTCCAGTATCTCATACAATGTAAGAAAAGGGTAATTGTCTCTCATCTGTTCCTCTCATAGACTGTTGTGAGGATGAGTTCGTATATCACATGCTTTTCCTACTTTGTCTCTCTGCTACCTTCTCTTTTTCTAATTTTATACATTATCTCTTTTTCATTCCATTCCTTTTTTGTCCTTCTATTCTTTACCACCTATGATTTTTTCCCATTTCATTGGAGATATTTAAAATTACTTTGGAGATATATATATACATATATATAAATATAAATATGTATACATATGATATTGAAAGATAAGAAAAAAATTTTAGACTAATAGTTACAAATAAAGAGATTGTAACATTATCTATTTTTAAATCATTTTTTAATTGTTCTAATACAATTGTCTCCATTTTCCTCCTACCACTCCCCC
>VMDR010036519.1:0-10472 GCA_007922815.1 Macrotus californicus | reverse complement strand
TGTTGTCACATTTGAAAAACTCCACTATTTTCTTATGTTCTGAACTTCTCAAAATTTTTCTATAAATTCAGTACTTTTCTCAAACCACTTTTCACAGAATTTTAGTATATGTCTTACAATATTTTTAGATAATGTTTTTTAACAACATAAACTTTAGGTTAAAACATAAAACTATCAAAGAATGGTAAAAATGTTAAAAGAAATCTACACAATTATTGCTTTCTAGCCACTATGACCAATTCTATCAGTTTAATAGAAATAGACTATTTTTCAGAAGAAGCCAGATGTCTTTTTTTTTTTATACTAAATTGTGAGAGCTTTTTGGGAACTCAATAAAGTCATTGCTTTTTTTTTTTTTGGAAACACTGTACAAGCAAGCATAACTTTCCTTCAGAATAAATTCAGCTGGCAGGACAGCACCGATAGCATATCTTCCTTTGCTATTCGATAGTCACCCTGTGAGAAACCACTCAAGCTGAGCGTGCCTCTCACAGACGCTCAGTCGGTGAAATGTTTTTCCTGGTTCATCCACACTCTGTCACTCAGGTGGTCACTATTGTGCAGAATATCCATCATGGACATGATCATTGTTGAGTGATTTATGACATAAAAGAAATTACAAAACTTCTTGCTTCTTCTATGGTTAATTAAATCATGGGACACTCAGAACCAACAAAAGTAATCATTGAGACTGTAACAAAAGAGATTCTCTTTTCCATAGAATGCAGTCATGGAAAAAAAGATGGAATTATTTTGCATCAGAAGCATTTTGTATGTGCCAAGCAGTATGACTGTCAATTCATTTAATTATTTTAACAACTGTATGAGGTAGGCACTATTACCATCACCACGTCTCAGGTAAGGAAATATGCCAGAACGGTCCAGCAAACTTTCTCGAGTGACACAGGTGGAAAAGGGGGAGCCAGGATTGAAACGTCAACAGTGTCACACCACAGTCCGCTCCTAACCACTATGCAGGCTCGAAAACTGCATTTACACTATAATTATACTCATTTAAAAGCATGTAATATCGTAGGAGAAGATAAAACTTTCATACTATACTCCAATGCAGATATATTGATGTTGTTTCTCTCCTTTCCTGTTAACCTTGGTCTTCCCATTGGGCTTCACACCGCCCGTTTACCTGGAATATCTCCCAATTCTCACATGGCTGATTCTTATCCCTCAGACCCCAACTAACTGTCACCTTGTCAGAGGTCTTCTCTGACTGTCAGATACAGACCAGTGCCACTTCAGCACTCCTGATGACCCTCTATCTCACCCTGTGTTTTTCTTTCACCACAGCTCTTCTGCTGGCTGGAATTCACGTGTGTATTTTTGTGTGCTGTCTGTTGTTCTACCCCTAGAATTCAGTTCCAAGAACTGGGGCCTTGTTTGCCTTTTCCTCCACTCTTTTCCCCAACGTATAGAAAGGTGTCTGGCACACAGTTGTTGTTCAATTAACATGCGCTGAGTTCATGAATGAAGGAAAAATACCAAAATGCGATGAGTTTGTGTGCTTTGGAAGGAAGCTTTGGGCATTTTCAAAGTCCCAATTTTACAACAATTAAGATTTGTATTCGGTTTAATTGGTTAAACACTCTTTGCTTTGTGATTTGGAAAAGTGATAGTTTCATGGACTCCTGGGCATTAAACCTAGGATTTCACAGAATCATTCAATCAACATTTATTGAATATCTTTTATGTGTTAATGTACTATCTATTCGCTGGGCACTGGAATAAAGAAGATACAGGCTCTTCCTTTAAGAATTTCGTAGTAGCCTCAGACTCTATAATTTTTCCATACGTTCTCTCTATATATACATAGAGCTAATGGAGACCTGTGGGTGAAAAGCAATCGGAGTCTTCCCCGTGTTGTCCATCCGGCTCCAGCCTCACACACTGGATCCCATAGTTTTGGCACCTGGCTTGGGTTTATCTCAAGGCAAATTCTGTCACTCCCAGTCAGTCCTCTCCTCGTGCTCTTTCATGACCTTGTCCCATCCCTCGTATTCCTCATGAGCTCACTGCTTTGCCTGCTCCATTTGAACAGTCTTCAGTCAGCTTCTCACCTAACAGATCCCATCCCTTGAGTTTCCGTTCCTCCCACCCTCTCATGTTTGCTTTGCTTTTGATGTTTTTGAAATCAGCAGACCTTTGTGCGTTCTCTCCATCTCTTAAGCTTTTCCTGGTTTCACTTCCTTTCACAACCAGGCCTATGTGCCTGATTCAGCAGTCACTTCAAGCCTCTGTCTCTGCCAGTGACCATCTGTCTGTCTGTCTTTCTCCTGCATTCAATAATTCATTCCACTCTCTCATCCACTTTTGCTTCTTCTACAGTTTTCCTTGTGTTCCCTAATTCTGGATAAATAACTTCTGACTACTCTGTAATAAAATTACAAATAACGATCACTTTCTTCAAATGAGCTTCTGACTTAGAAAAACTTTTTTATTACGATAAGAACATTTATCATATTCATGAAACCATTGCCAAGTCCAATGTCATGAAACTTGGCCAACTTTTTGTATGGTCCTGATCACTTTCTCAGGAGTCTCTCTCCCAAAGCTTTACCCCTTTCAAGTTGGCCATGACATGGCTGACTCCTGGTTCACAGCCGTCATAGCCCTGGTGCTAGGACATTCACAATTCTTCCCAACTTCTTGTTATACAGTGTGATCAAAATGAACAAACAAAAATAACTGATAAGTCCCTATAGGGCTTGCCCTTTGAAAGCTTGATATCAATTTCTCATTTATTCTTTACAACAATGTAAACGTATCACTATTGCCTTAAAGTTCCATGTGAAGAAATCTCAAGCCGGGAGTGGTTGAGTGGCTTACTTACATTCACACAATCAGTGTCTGAGCTGAGATGTGCATTCACTGTTTTCTACTCCAAGTCACAAGTGTTTAATCACAACACATTCATGGCCCCTCCTCTATACCTATCTTTTCTCCTACTAAGTTACCTAATGCTCTTTTTAGATCCAAAGATAAGAATTCACATTTTCTGTTTCCTCTTTCTGTCTCCATTTGCCATTTTTTCTCTTGGCTCCCAGAATTCTGGACATAGAGCTGTGACCAGCCCACTTGCCTAATGAACTCCCATGCCTGGGACAAGAGTGGCACCTAGGAGCACTGAAGGAACCTGGCCTGGCAGTGCCAGACAAGTGCATCAGCACCTCACAGACGTGTCCTGTTTTGCCTCAGAGGAAGCAATATTACCCTCTCCTGCCCAAGGCTTGTCCTTTCTAGTGCATAATCCCATATCATTCCTCAGTTTCTGAGTTATATTCTCCTATATTCCCAATACCCTTCTCTAAATAGATTATATCCTTTAGTCCAGTGATTTCAACCCTTTTCATCTGATGGCACACATACACGAATTACTAAAATTGTGCTGCACACCAAAAAATATATTTTTGCCAATCTCACAAAATAAATAAGTATAATTTTGATTTGTTCACACAGGACAGCTATTGTTGTGTTAGCTGTTGTCATTTATTTTATTTGAAAATCCAAGGAAAGAGAGGTCAGTGCCATGAAAAGAAGTCATACAACAAATAGGTATCGCATGTTTTAAAAATTATTGTCATACCACTTGAAAATTGCTGCCTTAGCCTATAACCATACTCAGGTCTCTCCAATTAAAAAAAAAATGAAGAAAGCAAGCATCAACCCCATGCTGTCACTTTTGCATATTTCATTTGTTTATTTCCTTTCCATTATTGCAAGAATTCTTCAGAGTTTTCGGCATTCACATTCTCTGCTTGTGTTCCATTCTTTTCTCAACCCACTACAGTATTTTACTCCTATCCTTGGCTAATCTAAAACATCTTAAACACTAAGGTCAACAAAAACACTCTGCTGCCTTCTCTCCCATTAACACTGTGCTTGAATTCTCTGCTACTACGTTCTGGGGCCCTCCTTCTTAAAACGCTCTCTCCCTCAGCTGTCAGACATTTTCCCTCCAAATTCTTCGTTCACCCTTCATACTTTTTATTCTACTGTTTTCCTCACTGAATTCTCTTCCTTTTGCCATGTAAGTGTTGGTAATTCCTGGTTTACTGTTCTGGGCTTTCATTATTCCTCATGGTTTACGTACTTCTTCTGGGTTTTAAACTTGCCTCTGTCTGATCCATTACTTACAGTTTGTTGACTCCTCAATGGTTCCTCTGACCCTCAGCTCCCTCGTATGTGGCAGAACTGTATTTCCTAACTAAGTACTATGAGAATTAATAAACAGAAACTCCATTTAAAATGGAGTCAGGAGGCGAGAGGAGAGAACTCTCACACATGTATCCCTCATTGCACATGAGTGATCACAACAGGAAGGGACTTGCATCTTCGAAGTGGTATTTCACTACCTCAGCAGGAGAAAGAAAAGATTCTTCCTTGCCCAGTACCAGTTTAGTCAATGCAAAATCACTACCTTACTATTTGCAACAGCATGGATGGACCTAGAGTATAGATGGATTTATGCAAAGTGAAATAAGTCAGACAGAGAAAGACAAATACCATATGATTTCATGTACATGTGAAATCTAAAGAAAAACAAACAATTAAAACAGAAGCAGATTCACAGATACAGAGAACAAACTGAGGGTAGCCCAATGGGAAGGGAGTTGGGTGAAGGGCTGGGTGTAAAAGGTGAAAGGATTAAGAAGTACAAATTGGCAGTTACAAAGCAGTCATGGGGATGTAAAGTGCAGTGTGGGGAATACAGTCAGTACTACTGTGATAACTATGTATGGTGCCAGTTGGGTACCAGAACTGTCAGGGGGACCACCTCATATTTTACGTATTTATCTGAGCACTATGCTAACCCATTAGGATGTAGCAAAGACACCTCAGTGAAATCACTGTTTTCTTATCAGACTTTCCCTTTTTTCTCTATTCTTTGTCTTGGTTAATTATCCCTTTATCTGTTGCACCTACATCACTTTCCTAACCATCTCCTTTCTCTCACCACCTGCTACCGAAAGGTACACACACAGCTTGAATTCCAGAACTGTCTCCTCTTCTTTATCCCACCACCGCACCTCATTTGAGCTCCTCTTTTCTCTCATCTGAATTCTTCTCCTTGTCATTCCCTCCGAGGCCAGTCTATTCTTTTTCTAAAACACAAATCTTGCCATATTTCTTCTGGAAAGCTTATTATTTACAGATTAATGCATGAATCCCTTAGTTGGGGACACAGGCACCTTTCCACAACCTCCCAAACACCCCTCTCCAGGCCGCTCATTGCCCGACTCTTCCACACACCAGCTCTGCTCTGCTGGACCGACGGTGGCTTCCAAGCCACGGCACGTTTCTCTGCTTCACACACGGGGGACGACGTGAGTGTGCGTGCACACCTTTTTATCTGGAACACATTTGTCTCTCTTCCATCCACTGTCCTGGCTTGCCATTTGCACCACCCCGGCTCGTTTTCCTAGTGTAACTCCAAGTAACCTCCATGAGGCCCTCCTCGGCCTCTGTGAGCCGTTACTCACTGCTTCCCACGACTTCCCCTACTCTGAAACACACTTTGTAATGATTGTTTTTGTTATCTAGACATTACACCTCTTCTTTGGCATGTTTCTTTCCTTCAGCGATACAATTAGGGAACAAGCTGGGTTTATCTAATACTTCTTTATTTTCCCCAAATCTAGCAAAGTGGCCCAAAACAAGTACTCAACATATATTTGTTAACTGATGAATGAATTTATGAGCTGCCTGGAGGTAACGATGGAAAATTTCCAGATTCATTCTAATGTATTAATAAGACTAAATAATATATTCCAGAAGGATAGCTTGCAAAATGAGAAATACATAGGAAGTAAAGGCACAATATTTCAATTTATACTGATTTTTGATAGGAAGTGATCTTACATGGCACAATCAAAGCAAATAATAGAGGCTTGGGGTGAATTCAGAATTATTCCAGAAAAAGCTCGATTGACTTGAATAAAGTTCAAGCAAATAAATATATTGGCTTCATAAGAAAAAAAATAAAATAAAAAGATATAGGGCTACATTAAAAAAATGATCCTAATCAATAGTTCACTTTTACAAAGATAAAGCAGAAAGACCTAGGCTTGAAGAACAACTTTAGGGACTAGGCTTCATTATAAGGGAACACTTTTAGTATTTAAGCATTACCAAACACTGGGATAAGTTATTCAGAGAAGTCATAGAATTTATTTGGAAGATAATCAAGATTTTATTCAAGAAGCCTGAAATTGAAGAATCCTTTAATAGAAAACATATTTCTGATTCTACAGCTATAAAATATAAAACACAAGAAAAAGTCTGCTAATGAACTACACGATGCCAATGGATGATATTGTACATCATTATAAAAATATATTTTTTAAAAATTGACTAAATAAGGATTTAAACCTGAGTGTACATATCATATCCTCTGGGGGTAAACTTAAAATATAAATGACTGATTTTAAAATATTTAAATAGAATTATTTAAAAGTTACTGCTTCTGGACAATAAAACATAAAAGCCTCTTTGTTGGAACAATGTGAAGTCATTAAAAATTGATCCTAGGTCTTGTCCACTTCTGATTTTTATTATTCTCTTAGTCCATCTTCATCATTTCCCAATAATAGCTGACAGGGTATTCTCTCTATAATATATTTTTCTCTGACTTAGATTAAGCCTGTGTGATTAAGTTTCCCATTTTTATGGGATATTTGAGGCTTTTTAATGTATATTAAAAAAATATGAAAGGCCAGATGTTCTTTTACCTAATGGTATTTTCCATGATGAAGATTGGGCATGTGTGTGGGCAACACATCACTGGGCCACTAATTCTCATACTATTATTACTAGATATGGTTAAAAAAATTAAGACAAGGCTCACATTTTATGAAACAGGACTTACCTACCATTTTTTATTTAGGATTAATTGCTATTCCAGAATATAGACTCAGACTGTCCTTATCAGTCTGAAACATGAAATATAAAATCTATTTAGAAATTAAGTTTTAGCACATAACCAGTTTTGATTCTGGCAAATCATTCATGGAGGAGGGTAAAACTCACTTATAAATTCTCATTTGTGAAAAACGATTTCAGAAAGAGTGCTGAAGAATACCTGATCTTATTAATGTCTAAAGTATGTCCACTGTCAAGACCGAAGAGGATATTTTGATTGTAAGATGTGGGTTTCATATATATGAATATAAATGATGTTAATAATAACTGAAATTGTTTCTACAGTAAAATTTCTCAGTATATAACAAGACCACATAAAACCAGATTTTCAGAAAAGCAAATCTTTGTTGGTGATTTAGGGCATGAGAATGTTATGTGTTTGGGTTTTATATTTGTCTGATTGTTTGTTTTAAGGAGAAAATATTCTCTCCTTTTCAAGAAATGAACACCCATTGCATTTATTGCTGAATGAAAATCTTGCTAGAATACATATAATAGCTTCTACTTAGTTTAGTTTTGTTGTATGCTGATATTGTCTTACATTTATATTGCACAAAAACTTATTTAATTCTGTAAGATGAGTTGCCTGGGCACATTTTTGATGTCTCAGGTGCCACCTGCAGAATCCCTCCTTAAACCCACTCCACTCGGTCCACCTCAACTGTCCCCGTAGCGGACCAGCCTGATTGAACCTATAAGGTCCCACTGTTTTTAAGTATATTTTATTGGTTATGCTATTACAGTTGTCTCAATTTTTTTCCCCTTGATTTCTCTCTGCCTGGTACCCTCTTTCACTCCAGCAATCCCCCCCCAACTTAGTCATGTCATTGAGTCATGCATATAAGTTCTTTGGCTTCTCTACTTTCTATACTATTCATAACATTCCCCTGTCTATTTTGTACCTAACAATTACACTTCTTAATTCTTGCATCTTTCCCCCCATTCTCCCCCTTTTCCTTCCCCACTGGTAATTCTCCATGTGATCTCCATACCTATGATTCTGTTCCTGTTCTAGTTGTTTCCTTAGTTTGTTTTTGTTTTTAAGACTCAGTTATTGATAGTTGTGAGTTTGTTGTCATGTTAATGTTCATAGTTTTGATCTTCTCCTTTTTCTTAAATGAGTCCCATTAACATTTCATGTAATAAGAGCTTGGTGATGATGAGCTCCTTTAGCTTTACCTTGTCTGAGAAGCACTTTATCTACCCTTTCATTCTAAATGACAGTTTTGCTGGATAGAGTAATCTAGATTATAGGTCCCTGCTTTTCATCACTTTGAATACTTTTTGCCAGTCTCGTCTTGCCTGCAAAGTTTGTTCTATGAAATCAGCTGATTGTCTTTTGTGAACTCCTTTGTAGGTAACTCTTCTTTTTTCTTGCTGCTTTTAAGATTCTTTTTTTATCTTTAACCTTTGGCATTTTAATTATGATGTGTCTTGGTGTGGTCCTCTTTGGGTCCAACCTGTTTGGGACTCTCTGTGCTTCCTGGACTTGTATGTCTATTTCCTTCACCAAATTAGGGAAGTTTTCTTTCATTATTTTTTCAAATGAGTTTTCAATTTCTTGCTCTTCCTCTTCTCCTTCTGGCATCCTTATGTTTCAGATGTTGACACATTTGGAGATGTCCCAGAGTCTTCTTATTCTCTCCTTGTTTTTCTGTTTTTGTTTTTGTTTTTTTTTTGAATTCTTGTTTCTTCATTCTGTACTGGTTGACTGTTTATTTCTTCCTTATGTTCCAAATCACTGACTTGAACCTTGGCTTCCTTGCCTTCACTGTTGGTTTCCTGCATATTTTTCTTCATTTCACTTAATGTAGCCTTCATTTTTTCCTTTATGTGATTGCCATACTCAATGAGTTCTCTGAGCATTCTTATCACCAGTGTTTTGAACTCTGCCTCTAATAGATTGCTTATCTCTATTTTGCTTAGTTGTTTTTCTGGAGTTTGATCTGTTCTTTCATTTGGGCCATATTTCTTTGCTCAATTTGGCAGCCTTCCTGTGTTTGTTTCTGTGTATTAGGTAAAGCTGCTTTGACTCTCTGTCTTAGCATAACTGTTATGCTGTAAGGGGTGGAGCCTTAGGAATTCACCTGGGTGGGGAATCTGCCTCCCTGCTTTGTGGTACTGTATGTGGGGGAAGGGGTCAGAGAGGGAACAATGCCATTTGCTCAGCACTCACCCCATTTCCAGTCACTTCACCCACTTTCAATATGCGACTGGCACCCTTCCAGCTGTTGCCCTGGTGGTAGTTCCCAGAGTGGGTGGGTTTGTATACATTCTAGGACTGTGGAAGCCCTTTAAACAAACTCTCCCGAGTGACCAGTAGTTTTCTGCTGCCCCAACCATCACTAGTTTTTTACAGCCAGAAGTATGAGACTTTATTTTCCTGGTGCTGTAATCCTGGGCTGTGCCATGTGGCCTGGGGCTGTGATTGTTTGCTCCCCAGGTGTCACTCCAGGTTTTTATCTGCCACATGTGAATGTGGTACTGCCCATTCCTCCAGCTGCCACCACCACCTTGCCACCACCACACCAAGTCCTCTCCACCCTCACTCCCTGTCTCCGCCCCTCCTACCCATCTGGATGAATGTTTCTTCTTTAAATCGTTGGTCATCAGACTTCCATACAGTCCAACTTTCTGGCAGTTCCAGTTATTTTTTTGTTTTGAGGTTAGTTGTGATCCTTCTCATGGCTGTGTGAGGAGGCAAAGCACGTCTACATATGCATCCATCTTGGCCAGAAGTCTCTGATGTAGCTACTCTCATTAATCCATACTTCAGTCAAAATCTCCAAGGATTACAGCAACAAATAAAATGTGAACCTGTGATTCCTAATCCAGATGGTCTGACTTTGAAACCCCTATTAAGGTATACTGCTTCCTAGCACATTTCAATTTAGTAGTGAATTTTTAAGAAAGACTGAATACATATATTCAGTAAATTAAAAAGTGCACTGTGGAGTAAAAGTCTATTTTTGTCTTAGAGAAATATAAGCTCTAAATCAGATACACTGCATTGATGAAAATGATAAACCACAGAGAGTCAAGCTTCATAATTAAAATACTTTTCTCAGAGCCTAAGGTAAGGTTTATTGGACAATAAGCCATTATCCATTTATAAAGCATCCTATCAATTCCATAGATTTTTGTGGTTATTAAAAATTATGTAAGACACAAAATTTATTGTTTTTAATGGCCAAATCTTGAGGAAATTATAACCAGAGAATATGGCTTCATTTATAGTAATATTGATCATTTGATTTCATTTTTTTCTTACTAAGTTTATGTTAATAAAATACTAGAGTTCTGTTTGCTTCTCCTTTTGCTTGTTTCCAGATTTTCAATGGCTATTTTTTTTCTAATTTTTAAATACATGGTGAGACGGTACAATAGTGCAATGTATGGCCACACTAATAAACTGCCCAATGCTAACCATGCCGACTTCCCCAGAGCATTTTTATTGAAAATTAAAATAGAAAGAGAACTTTAAAATGCTTGAATTAGGCTAAGGTTGGTAGATCTATTGTTTGTCCTTCCATTTTTTT